>PVKY010003653.1:0-21145 GCA_004027775.1 Bradypus variegatus
CCTGCAGGATGCTCCAGGATGCTCCTCCACCCTCTCAGCAGGAGGCCTGGCCTCCAACTCACCCAGGTAAAAAATCTTGAGAAATGTACTGGCAGCCTCACCAGATCACACCCCTTCTTCTCAGTCAATAAGAGTACCCCAAACCTTCCTGTAGGCTGGCTCTCCCTGAGCCATGGCACCCCCTCCTCCAGATTCCCTCCTACAGCTCTGCACGCCAACCCTACTTCTCCCTGGCTGCAGGTACAAGGCCCTCTCATCTGGTAAAAAGGAGAGAGAGGGAAGAAGAGCCAACAAGAACAAAGAAGCCCCTCCTCTGTACATCCTTTTGGTAGAGGACAGCGTAGGCCAAGGGTGCGGACCCAGGGTCGGCACAGATTTAGGCTGCTTTCATCTATTTGTGAAATACATGAGGCTTTGACAAGCAGCCTAATTCCTCAACAACTGGAATACCAACACAGGATTACCAAATACTTATTCTGCACAGTTTGGAAAAGAAATATCAACTGCCACCATCCACTACCACCACCATTTCACACAAAGAAAGGACATTTTAACTCCAAACAACTAGCGAGAACATGACCTCAAAACAAAGTGCAGACTTCTGGGTAGCGTGCATAACGGCAGCAGCTGAAATCAAGATTGACCCAAGTTGTCCAGAAGCCATTTAGAACAGGAGCAAACAGAACCCCGCAGACCCCATCTCTCAGCATACCCAGGAGCAAAGAAAATGGGATCTTCAAATTACACCCATAAAGGAACATGAATCCACCCCAAGCCCTGGGCAGCTGGGGAAAGCTGGGCAAGAGAGAGAAGAGGAAAACCAGAGGCCAGCCTGAGTCTCCAAAATCCCCACCAGAGAGAGGACACCACGGTCACTGACGTGCGAGGGCTCTGGGGTGTCCTGGCAGGTTGTGCATTAGTGGGAGCAGCGGGAGGCAGCACCCCCGGACTTCCAGGTGCACAGGTCAAGATGGCAGTCCCCAAAGGGACCAAGGCTGGGGGCAGGCTGTAAAAAGGGAGCTGGCGCATCCTTGGGAGACTGGGTGAAGGGCAAGAGGAGCGAATGGGAGAAATTCAGGGGCCTAAAAGAAAAACCAAAAGTACAGAGGCTCTCCAACCCTTCCCCTACCACAGAAAAAGGAACTGCACTTCACAACGCTGACAGAAGGTGGGGCCCTTGAATTAGGCAACTTGCAACTTGCCCAAATCCATGAGACAAACAGATGAAAGCAACCCAAGTCTACGCAAGGGTACTTGAATCAAAACCCTTCAATGGATGACAGTTATCCCCCCTTCCCAAGCAAAAAACTCAAAGTAGAAGAAAACGGCAACACAAAACTCCAAAATGAATTAAATATCCTCCAACAAGCACTTGAAAATATGAATAACAAATTTAAAAATTAAAGAGAAAAAAAAAGAAAAGAAAGTTAATTGAACTCTGGAAAGAAAAGGCAAAAATTTAAACAGTCACTTCAGAAATGAAGAGTGAATTACAAAGTGCCCCAAGGGAGAAGAAAGATGCAAACAAAAACTTAATCAAGGGCAATGAGTTAAGGCAGGAGAATGACCAAGAAATGAAAATGAGATGAAGAAAGGACAGCCAGGCCAGTAGTTGAAATGAAAGACAGACAAAAACTGGAGATGCTTAAAAAAGTAAAGGTAACAACTGAACACATTATAATTTAAGAAAACTTTCCAGAAATTAAAAGCATGCCTTTAAAATAAACAAAAACTAACACCGGCATGTGCATTGCAGAATCTCACCAAGCAAAGATCACTTTCCCAGGAACAGACACATTAACCACATACATTTTGCAAAAGAAACACTAAGTTTGGTAAGACAACATACTGAGTGTTTTCCCCATTTACAGTTGCATGTTTTTAAACCATGATATTGAAATTGAGCTAACTTAAAAGTAACACTGTACAGGCCTACTGTTGCTGAAGGTTTATTCTGATGCTAACAAGAAGTTTCTGCCTGCATGTGTCCCGAGTCCCGAGTTAGTCTATGCCACAGATTCAACCTCTAATTGTCACTGGTCAGGTGACAAGGGGGAAAACCCAACCTGAATGGACATACTAAAAGAACCCTGAAGGAGCCTGGAAAAACTGGCCTCCAACACTCTGCTCCAAGCACATTCCTATAAAAGTATTAGATTTTAAAGATAAAAAGAGTCCTGAAATAACTCACAAGGTCAAGAGAAGGAGACAGCCGCAGACTTCTCAAAGCCAGGGAATCTTGACAACCCTGGGCCCTCCTTGAGGGATCTCCCAGCAGACAGGCTGCACCCAACCCAGAGCCGCTGGGAAATACAGCAGGATGGATGACAAGCACTGAATCTACTAAAGCAGAGATCGAACACTAGAGGAAAAAAGGTGGGGATGAATGGAGAAGAATAATATATAAATCCTCTGTGTCTCAACAGAAGGAAACAATATAACTAAAAAATGGCACGAGAGGGGAGGGAAAAGAGGCTGGCAGTGAAGGATACCATGAAAAGCTGAGAGACCAGACAGTATGGGTCAAGGGAGCGGCACCCATGGTACAGAGAATCAGAAAGGAGCAAACGAACTCTGCGTGGTGATTGTAACATACTAATAGGACAGCTGAGACCAAGCTTTGCAGTCATTTCAATAGTGTTTGAGCTTAACTCATCCACTAAAAGACGATTTTCAGTTTGCCTCACAAAGTGAGCCAGAACGATACACTGTACACTTGTGGCACGCCTAAAACCAAGTGTTTCAGAAGGGGGCCAGCCAAGAAATGACGGGCAAATGGAAATCTTGTTAAGAAAGCAGGATCGTGAGCCTCGGATCGGGCCCAGCAGAATCCAAGCCACAGGCAACCAATGTGACCAAGAAAGACGCTCAGTAGGGCAAAACCCTACGGTTGTCAGCTAAGATAGGACAGTTAGGAACATGTAGCAGCATACACCTGGATAAGGCAGAAGCTACAGAAACTGCAAAGGGACAGACAGAAACATACCATAAGAGGAGCCCTGGACACACCATTCTCATTCAAAGCAGATCGCACAGACGACAAGGACGTGAGTCGACAGGCCAGAACTCAGGGACACACACACCCTGGACCTAAACCCTGGTAACCATCTTCCCAAGTGCACAGGGGACAGTCACAAAAACTGATCATCCATCAGGTCACAGAGAAAGCATCAGTAAGTTCCACGAAGTAGAAATGATATAAACACTCTCTAATCACCATGCAAGGTAAAATAAACATTAACAAAATCAAAAAACCAAAAAGGCCCTTCCACATGCAAATTAAATTGAATAAATTTAGCATTATGAAAACTCAGTAATTGCACCGTTCTACTCACGGCCTGGTGTCTGCTAAGTGCCCACTTCTCTCAGGGCTACTGCCCAGCTCCACTCCTGCCCCCTGCCCCAAGTTCTCCCGATTCCAGTGGACAGCTCGCCACCATCTGCCCCGCAACCACACACCTGGGCTCCTACCCCCAAATCCCCACATCAACACTTCTGCATCTACTGCCCATGGCTTCCCATTTCTCCCACCTCCAGAGATTCTGGTTTCACTGGCTTGGGATGGGGCCTGGGTGTCAGTCACTGTCTTAAAAGTTCCCCAGGTGATTCCACTTGGGACCAGGGCACTGAGAACCCAGGCTGCAGGTGTGCTCCTCCCAGGCCACATTCCTGGTCTAATTCCTTCCAACCTCATCCTTAGGGGTCCCCCATTTTGGGAAGCTCCACTGTGTGGGTGGCTCCTCTTGGGGGTGGTCCCAGAGGCTCCCCCACAGCAGCACCTGGCATGTGAGGCTGTGCAGGCCAACTGGTTTATCTTTCCCAATTGAACAAGAGCTCCTCATACGCAAGGACCTCAGCTTTGATCTCCAGGTACCCAGGGCCTCACCCAGTGCCTGGCACACAGGAGGTATTCACCAGGCAGCTCTTCAGTGAGTTAACTAGGGTCAGCAGGAAAGGGCTCTCCCACAATGTGCACAGAGGGGATGGAGACGTGGGGCCCTTCTGGGAAGAATACGTGGCCAGGCCAGATCCTCAGACCAGCAGGTGAGTGTCCAAAGAATCCTGTGGAAACCTTGGCCAGGGGCTTCCCTTTTCAATCACTTACTGCTGTAACGTGGGCAACGTTTCTGAAGAACATTCCAGTTATGTTTACCAAGTTGTCTAAGGAATTATTTCCAGAATCAAGGATTCTGTTCTGTTTAAGCCTAGACAATAACCACAAGACTGCACATTTCCTGCCTGTTTTCTTCTCCATCAAAAACAATTCTTGATGGTAACTGTATTTCTGTAGACGTGAAGGAACATGGGACATAACATAATCTATCAGTCACGTGTATGAATCAGGCTTTCAAATGCGAAAGTAAGAAACAGTAAACTGGGCAGAGTAAAATCTTGAAGATTATCAACTTCCTAACCTCAAATTTTCCTGTATGTTTTCAACTGATTTTACAGTCACATAATTCCTACCACCCTGTCTCCAGTAAGCTGACGGTCTCTGATTCAAGAGACCCGCAATTAACATGGCGATTAGGAAAAGGGAGAAAGTCCATGGTGACAGCTGAGCATCCTAGCAGATGCTGACATGTCTTCCCCTCACAGAGCTGCTGAGATGGGGTGCCTTCCCCATGGCCAGACCCCCAGAGTGCCCTTGGCAGGAAGGCTGAAGCGGGCAGCCCTTTTCCTGGAAGCAAGTGCAATCCCAGGCTGGGGCTTCAGTTGGGAAAGGGCCCTGATGCGAATCCCACCCCATCTACAATAGGAAAGCCTGGGCAGCCCAGGAGTGGGGGCCGGCTGCCCCACAGTCCAGCGCTGCTCTCACAGCGCCCTGCCTTCTCCACAGTACAGGAGTGCTGCACCCCGAGGGCAGGTGGCACACTTACTTGGCACAGCCGCTTAGGCAGGCCTTCTGCATGGCGTCGATGGTGTACCGGAGGAACTCATGGGCATCCTCCTGGTTCCCAAAGCGGAAGTGCCGGGCAATTTCTAAAACCGGAAGGAGAGAAGCATCAGATCAGTAGGGAGAGCACCTGCTGTTCCCAGAATCACCTCCTCACAGTCACAGTGTGGAACAGTACACCTTTCCACTCAGCAAATGAGGAAAACGAGAGCGCCACGTGAACATTCGACCTCCCAACCACGACTCATCACCACTTTCGGCTTCTCTGTGAGACCTAAGGGCTCAAACACTCAATACCTGAGAAAACTTCAAATGCCACAGAATATGAAGCCATGAAGAACACAAAATCCACCGACCACACTGGCTTTCCAGAGAAACCATAGAGAATGCAAATAGATTCTAACCATGCTGCCACGCCACAATTTACCAGGTTTTCAAAAGCAATCGACAGATCATTCCTGCCAGATGACAGGGACATCTGATGACACACTGGGCACTGGGTTCCCCCAGTGAGCAGGACTTCGTTGCACACTCCGCATGACACTCCACCCTCCAGCTCTCGCCCACACTGACTGGCCTGCCAGAAACACCTCAACAGCTCTCGGCCTGACCCTTCAAGGTCATGTGCCACCCCCACCATGGGGCCTTCCCTCATGACTCCTACCCCTGGGAGTCTCAGAAACACTGCTCCTTTAGTCTGCACCCTAAAACGCGGGCATATTCATCCACCACAAGACAACAAGCTCCAAAGAACAGGACCCCGGGACTCGGTTCATGACCTTCCTCTCCCGCCACCCCTCACCAGCTCTTACTTTTCAGATCTCGGATGAAGGAGACGGGCTTGATGGCGTTGCCGCTGTTGGCGAAGGCCTGAACGATGTGATTCTGCATGACGCACAGCATGCAAAAACCACCCTGGTGACCTGTGGAAATGGGATCAGCAGTCACCTTAAGTCGAGAGCTTCCAAGAGACCACGTGATGACAGCCTGCCCCGACATGACAGAGGAAAAGCAATGGGGGCAAACCAGCCTGTGAAGGGACGGCTAAGCCACACAGAGCCAAGGCTCCCGAAGCCAGCCTGCCGTGGCCGAGGAAATGTTCGCTGCTGCTGGATGCCATGACTCATCCAGAGCTGCTGATTCTGACGATCTCACACTATCACTCCGGATTGATGTTTTGGGACTGTGTGAAATTCTTTCTATATTTCATGGGTACTATTAACTTATAAAAAAGAATAAGTCTGATTTTTCAAAACAAAGTTCAGGAAAACATTTTTTTCTGATTTCCGAGTTGCACCACATGGTCAGTAGGCTGGTGAACTTGGGGCTTCCAGCCAACCCCTCGCTGCTATAGGTCAGGGTCAGCAGAGCCTTCTGTAAAGAACCAGACTGTGAGTATTTTTTGGCTTCATGGGCCAGACGGTCTCTGTTAACACTATCTAATTCCACACCTTAGACGAGGTCTAAGCAAACAGGCATGGCTATGTTCCACCCAAAGGTAATTTACAAAAACAGGCAGAGGGTGGGACTTAGCCTTGGGCCAGTTAGTGAACCTCTGCTGTATGTGAAGCTACTTGCTCCTCCTTAGGTATTAGGCTGGACGGTGGTAAACTTTTAGATTCTTTAAAATAATGAAATATTTTAGACATAAAGAGAAGTACAAAGAACACAACACCAAATTTAGGAATTTTTTTTACAAAAAAAAATTGGTGCAGCAGTGGAACTCTCTTCTGAACTCCTGATCCTTCCTTCAGAGGACCTACTATCCCGAATTAGGTAATTATCACTCCCCAAAACACTTTTCCTGTATTGATACCCATGTATCTGTGCATAAACAATACACAGCATTATACTGCATTTCTACAAACTTACTTCACAGAACTGTACCATGCGTTATGTGTCATCTGGCAACTTGCTCTTTTAAAAGAGCAAGACTTAACCCTAGCTCATTCTTACAGCTAGGTATTTCACTGGATGAACCAATCACAGTTTGTTTATACATTGCTCGTTTTGTGCGGGAACAAACAACGTCGTAGGGAGTGCTCCTGGACCCATTTCCTTGTGCATACGTGAGTTTCTCTAAGGTGTACGCCTACAAGAGAAGTTTCTGGGTCAAAGGGCAAGCAAATCTTCAATACTGCAAGCCACTGCTGTCTAGATATAATCAACAGTATGTAAGCTTCACAAAAAGATCTATCTCATAACATAAAATTCAACATGCATCAATTATTCCTTTTAAAACCTTCATCTCAAAATCAATAATGGAATGTCACACAGCTTATTTACTATTATTTACTACATAAACATAAAAATATTAGTATTTACACAAAAAAAATCTTGGGAAGACACCCAAAAACGTTCACATGATTACCTTAATATAAAGGAGAGACTTGTTTTTTACTGTAGACTTTTCTTCTTTGGTTTTTCTAACCGTATCTGTTTATTACATTTATTTTTAACTGACAAAAGTGGTGTTTTTTTTGGGGGGGGGCTCAAAATTAAGCAAAAACCTAACACATTATTTAAAATATCTTCAAATGTAAAGCTTAACAAATGTTAAACAAACAAGCAGAGCTCTTATTTCCAAATACTTAACTGGAGATAACTTATTTACTATAAAAGTTCTGTGGACTCGATCCTTTATACATATGTAAAATGCTGCTGAGTGTCAGCCTGCGAGGCGCCGCTCTCAAACAGAGCAAGTAACACTCGAGACAGAAATACCTGATCCGGGTCTCCCAAAGCTCTCACAGCACGCGAGATTAATTTAGGTGGCACGTGGACAAACACAAGACAGACGTTTTAAAGTACCAAATAGGGTTTAATTGTATGTTCCTTTTGGGTTTTTTACAAAAAGTCTTTATTTCCTAGCTCAATATTGGTGGTCAGTAGCAGCCGGCAGGAGCTGGTGCTCTGTGCTGCATGAACAGCAGACCCTGTCCTGCTCAAGGCGCATCGCAGGGTCTCTGAGAATCTTCAGACAGTGCAACCCAAGGAGGAGGAGACAAGAGCCAGGCTCACCTAGGGGCCTCCGAGATGCAGCGGTGCACAGGCAGAAGTACAAAGACTTCTCTTCATATATTTTATTCTAAAAAAGTTAATAAATGAAGGTTTATTTATTAACACTCTGCTTGCTACCAATATATTGTAATGCACCTGGACTTATGCAAGCCAGGTCAAGCGGATTTACAGAAGTCATCTAGTTTAATTATATTAACCTTCACAAAGTTGACAAATGGTTCAAAAAGATTCCTACAGAAAAATCAAGAATGGAAGATAGTGGAAGCATAGTGTTAACAAATAAATGGCAGAGCTAACAAACCTACCACTGGTAGGATCTTGTCATCAACATCACAAGATAAAAACAAAGACAATCCAATAAAATATTACAAAAAGTCTGCCCCACTCAACCTCAAAATTAGCAAGGTGACTATTTGAAATAGATTTATAGCAGTCAACTCCATCTGAAAAGTGTACATCGTGCCTTAAGAGATTAACCACAGCTACTGTGAACTCATTACAATCAAAAGACATTTAAAAATATTCTTATTTCTGCTGCAAGGTCATCCTTCATTCATTTTTTTTAAATAATATCATACCCCTGAGCATGCCACGCAATCCAGCACTTTATTGTAACATGCTCCTCCCACACTCCCACCCCATCTCCCCCACCTTCCAGTGTCTGGCCCTATCCTGATTTTTGATCACTATCTTTTAATTATTCTTTTTTGTTGTTTTTGTGGGTTTTTTTAGGTTTTATCACATATATGAATCCTTAAACACCCCATTCTCGTCTTGCTTGTTTTTAGACTTTGTAACAGGAATTCGTGCTGTGTGCATTCGTTCAACATTGCAGTACCAAGACTCATTCACATGGCTGCTTCTTGCTTCTCACTGCCACGTAATATTCTACCATGTGACTCGACCTTAACTCCCATCTCCATCCTGCTGATGGGCAGCTGGAATGCTGATTTTTGTTACAGACATTGTCAAGTGGCTCTCCTGGCATACGTGTACAACAGCTTTTCAGTAGTAGAATCACTGGGTAATAGATGTGGAGGAGTGTGACAAATTGTTTCCAAGGAAGCTCAGGGATCTACATCCTCTCCACCACATCCCGTGTTGTGAGGCCCCTGGGTCTGTGTCGATCACAAACCTGTGAGATAGCAACCTTCATGGCTCCAATGGCACCCCTCTGAGGGCAGGCCAGGTCAGTCTTTTCCTTGATTTTTTGGCTCTATATATTCTTGATACCAAGCCTTTGGTTGTTTATGTGCCAAAGGTGCTTCTCCCAGTTTGTAGTTGGCCTTTTAATTTTCTTTAGGTGTTTTGTGATGAACAAAAGTTCTTACTTTTAAGTTTTTACTTTTGATATTAAGTTTTTAATGCATCTGATATTTACTTTTGTATATGCTATGACATGGGAGTCATTTCATTTTTTTCCATATGAAATACGGGAAAATAATTTTTTTTTCAGCTCTACTTATTTAAAACTGCAGGTCCTCACATATGCAAAAACTTGCTTTGAAACATCGCATTCCCAAGTATATGCAGGTCTGTTTCTGGGCTCTATTCTACTCCATTGGTCCGTCTGTCTCTCCCTGACCCAATACTATGATGTCTTAATTTCTATGACTTTATAGGAACCCTGTATAGTTGGCAGGGCATGTCTCTTTTCATTCTTCTTCTTTAGAAGTGTCTTGGCTATTTTAGGTCCTTTGGTTTTCTTTTCCATACACATTTCAGATTCAACTTGTTATGATCCACTGAAAACTGTTGGTTTTTGTTTTTGCTTTCTACTGGATTTGGGGAGAACTGACATTTTTGTGATATTGAGCCTTCCTTCTGTGAACAGATGCTCTCTCTCCATTTATGCAGGTATCATTTAATGTCTTTCAGTAAAGATTTTCCACATACAAGTCTTGCACATCTCACTAAATTTAGGTTTACGTACTTTATCCTTTGTGTTGCTGTTATAACTTTTCTATAACAGCAAATTTTTAAATAGTTGCTTATTGTTGGTGTAGAGAACTTCAACTGACTTTTGTATACTGATGTTATATCTAGTCATGCTGCCAAATTCCTCTTGCCAAGTTTCTGGTAATTTGTCTAACTATTCTTTTGGTTTCCTGTGCAGACAGGCATACTGTTTGCCAACAGCGACAGTGTTATCCCACCTTTCTCTCCTGTACTTCCCCATTGTGGCTAGGGGAGCACGAAAGTGAACAGAAGGGCTGACAGCAGCCATCCTTGTCTCATTCCTCGTTTTAGGGAAGATGCCTCCAATATTTCTCTATTTAGAATAATGCTTTCTGTGTTTTTTTTTTATAGATACCCTGTATCAACTTAAGAAAACTTCCTTCTACTGCTACTTTGCTACAAGTATTTTGTCATGGTTTTCCTTTTTAGCATCTACTATTAGGTAACTGTGCTGGTTTGGATTTATTATACCCCCCAAAATGCCATTATCTTTGATGCAGTCTTGTGTGGGCAGGAAATGTATTGGTGTTGACTAGGTTGGAAACTTTTGATTGGATGTTTCCGTGGAGATCTGATCACTCAACTGTGGGAGAGCTTTCACTGGATAATTTCCATGGAGGTGTGCCCACCCATTCAGCATGGGCCTTGATTAGTTTACTGGAGCACTATATAAACTCAGACAGAAGGAGCAAGCTTGCTACAGTCAAAAGGGACACTTTGAAGAACATACAGAAGCTGAGAGAGTAGTTGCAGATGAGAGACAGTTTGAAGATGGCTTTTGGAAGCAGACTCTTGCTCCGGAGAAGCTAAGAGAGGATAAATGCCCCAAGAGCAACCGAGAGTGACATTCTGAAGAGGAGCTGTGGCCGAGAGAGGAATGTCCTGGGAGAAAGCCATTAGGAAACCAGAACTTGGAGCAGATGCCAGCCACGTGCCTTCCAACTAACAGAGGTTTTCTGGACACCATTGGCCATTCTCCAGTGAAGGTACCCGATTGCTGATGCGTCACCTTTGACATTTTATGGCCTTAAGACTGTAACTGTGTAACCAAATAAACCCTCTTTATAAAAGCCAATCCATCTCTGGTGTTTTGCATCCTGGCAGCATTAGCAAACCAGAACAGTGACCTTTCTCCTTTAATGTGCTAATATAAAAGTAATTAACTAAGGTTGCAGAATTCGCAGTCGCTTACATAGTACCTACTGTGTGCCAAGTACTCGTCTAAGCTTTTTATATAATTCATTTCCTACGAGGAAGAGTATCACTATTTCACAGGTGAGGAACACAACGCAGAAAGAGGTTCAGGACTCACAGCTACCACAACGCCAAGCCAGGGTGCAACCCCAAAAGGCCCAACTCTAGAATCTGTGCTTCTCAACTCTGGTGCTGCGCTCTCTCAGTAAAGGACAGCTGGAGACTTTCTAATCTCAGCACATTCTCACATTTCTGGGATGAAAACAACCTGCTCATAGTGTTTTAAGACTTGAACTCGATTTGCTAGCACTTCTTCAAGAACTCTCATATCTCTAGTCACGAATAAGACAAGCTTCTTTCCCATATTGTACTTATTTACTTTTGTTATCCAAGTATTCCTTCTTTTCCTAGTCTATAGGAGAGTTTGAGAAGGGTCAGGATGACCTATTCCTTCAAAGTTCCATACTAGTCACCATAAAATCCTCTCAACATGGTGTTTTCTTTATGAAAAGATTTTTAACCATTGCTTCACAATTTCCTTAATCGTTAAAGACTAGACTCGATTTTATTCAGTTTTGGTAAGTTATTTCACCCATTTTTAATCTCTACTTTGAAGTATCTTTTATAATGTAGATAAAATGCTGGTACAGTGATATATGTATCGAGTTTGTAAACAGCAGATTATATGTACTTTGGAGGGATTTTTTGGAAAACATTTTTACTCTTTGGGTAATTATTATCAGAAAAGCCTAGAGACTACTAGTCTACCTGAATGATTCGTTTCAGAACCCAGTCTCTCAGCAGGCACAATTCAAATTTAGGCTTTGTGGGTTACTACGTACGTGAGCCTTACCCCAAACTTAGCCCCAGACCGAGAAAAGCTGCGCCATGAGTGCACAGCTCTGCCTGCCTCAGACATTGGCCGTCCGGGGGCCCAGAGCCAATCCCCCGCCACGAGCCCACTCACAGTGGCGGGCATGCTCCTTGGACAGCAGGTAATTGGCCAGAGGCGGCGTGTAGGTCAGACACTGGATGGTCGAGTTCAGGAAGCAGGTGTTGCCGAGGTTATGGAGGCCCGCTCCGACCCGGTAAACACGCTCCCACTTCAGAGAGAGCCGCTCCATGGGGAAGAGCACTTTCTGCGGGGCTGGGACACCATCGCTGCAGCTTTCATATCCATGCTCGCTGCCTGAGAAGGAGACAAGGGGAGAAAAGTGGCAGCCTAAGTCTAGCCACGGGTGTACTTTCAGCTAGACCACAAAAAGAAACTGCTTATATAAACACTGAGCGTCCCGTTACTCAGAACACTGCTCCCCTTTACTGGAAGCTCCTAGAAAGCTCGGGAGTAAATGTGATCACCCGATGGAATCACCCAGGCCACTCAGGTCTAGGATTCACACCCTTCCATGGACAAGAGAACAAGACTCGGAGAATGATGGGGGAGAAGCCCGTCTACCTTACTACTCCACCATCTTCCTGGAAGTCTCCTCCATCCCTGCATAAGTTAATTCCTAGGTATTTCATTCTTTTAGCTGCTATTGTAAATGGATTTTTTTTCTTGATTTCCTCCTTAGACTGCTCAATACTAATGTATAGTAACACTACTGATTATTGTTTGTTGATCTTATATCCCACCACTTTGCTAAACTTGTCAGCTCTAGTAGCTTTGTCATAGACCTTTCAGGACTTACTAAATATAAGATTACGTTGTCTGCAAACAGTGAAAGTTTTACTTCTTCCCTTCTGATATGGAGGCCTTTTATTTCTTTTTCTTTTTTTTTAATTCAATTTTATTGAGATTGTTCACATGCCATACAGTCATCCAAAGTGTACAATTGATTATTCCTGGTACCGTTATATAGTTGTTGCCTTTCACTTTCAATGTATTTGTATCTTTGGGTCTAAAATGAGTCTCTTATAGGCAGCATAAAGATGGATTTTTTTTTTAATCAATTCTGCCAAACTGTGTCATTTTTCTAGGGAGTGTAATCCATTAACATTCAGTGTTATTAATGTAAAGGCAGTACATACTTCAAAGAAAAAACAAAAAGGATTCAGAGAATGAGAAGCTACAGGAAGCAGGCCCTGGTACCCTGTACCCTATTCTGTCCCCCAGGCTGCCCTAAATTTCCAGGCCCTGCTTATGATCCTATGAAACTCAGGGGGTGGGGGGCAGGGAGCAAGTTTCAAGGAATCTCTAAGACACAGATCTCTTCCCTACCCTGTATCAATATTTCTTTGACTAAAATCATTGACCCACCCCCCACCCCCAGTAAAATTTACAATCCTCTGAACACACTGTTTTTGTTCCTATTTTATTCCATATTTAGTCCACCCAGCCAGCCCCCCAGCACACGCCTCAGTGCCAGCTCTGGCATGTGCCCATCTCCCAGTGCGTCGGCCCCATACCCTGCCTCTGGATCTGTGCTTCCTCGGCACTCCTGTGGCGACTGACGCCCTCTGTCTTGGGGTTCAGCAACACATATTTGCTCTTCAGTGACTCCAACTGGTAGGAGAAACCCTTGCTGGCTGGCTCAAACTCGATCTTCTGTAAAAGAACCTTCTTGGCAGAGGAGGCCAGGAGCTTCCCCAGGTCCCCATCATCAGCCGAATCCTTGCGAGTGGGTTTTAGAGCCTCCTTCAGCTTATCGACTATTGGCATGGTGCGTCACTGTAGGGACAAGGAACACTGGGCTGTGAATATCTAAGGCTCAGGAACAGGAACACCTTTTCACCTAAAATCCCCTTTTGATCACTAAGACCGCTCTCCACCCAGAAAACTTCTACGGATAAGTTTCCAACCCTGTAAGTGCAATACACAGAAGCACACTGCTGACTATCCAGAAATGCTCGAGTCCCCGTCTGTCCTCTCAAAAAGACAAGGTGCCTCCGCAGGGGAGCTAAACGGACAGTAACCACACTGAGGAGGCGGGGCTGCCCCTCTACAGGCTTCTATTCAAAAAGTGTCTCAACGACTGCAGATACTCAGGCTTGGTGCCACTGCCAGTATCCCCTCAAAGGCCATTACAAGAACCTAATGTCTACTTAAAACCAGGGAAACACTAATTTGGTTAAGGTTCTCAGTTATAGACACACACAAAAATCAATGTGACAAAGAAAAGTGCTGGGTCGAACAGAGTCCCTCCAAAATTCATGTCCACCTGGAACCTCGTCATGTGACTTCATCTGAAAAAAGGGCCTTTGCAGATATAATTAGTGAAAGTGAGATTTAGGGCAGGCCCTGAATCCAATATAACTGGTGTCCTTGTAAGAAGGAAATTTGGACAGAGACATAGACGCAGAGGAAAGATGGCGGCAGGGAGTGGAACAACGTGCCACAAGCCAAGGAAGGGGTGTCTCCTGGAGGCCTGGAGGGACCAGGGCCCTGCCAACACCCTGATTTGGGACTTTTAGTCTCCAAAATTGTGAGACAATGAATTTCTGTTGTTTAAGTCACCCAATTTGTAGTAATTTGTTACAGCAGCCCCAGGATACTAACACAAGAAGTTAGTATAAGGATATCTCGCCAAATGGACTTTGATTGGAATCGTTCCCTACGAAGGCCACCAGCCACCTGGGCGCACTGAGCACATGAAGCCAGCCCAAACTGAAATGTGCTGTAAATAAACCACATTGGATTCCAAAAGTTTAGTATAAAAAAAGATATGGAGTTTCTCGATAATTTTGAGACTGACTATATGTTAAAATTATATTTTACACATAGCGAGTTGAATAAAAAATACTATTAAAATTAATTTCACCTGCTTTTCATTTTTTAATGAGGTTAATATAATATTGTACAATTACAATTCTAGCCTGCATTACACTTCCACTGGACAGTGAGAGTAGAATGAGGGGAGGAAAAGAAAAAAAAATGATAGGACTAGCAAATAGCATAGATAAGATGGTTATACTTAAGCAAATGTACCCACAGACAACATATCAAAACAAAAGAGCAACGAAGCAAAGTGGGCAAATGGCCAGACCACAGGCTTTGGAACACAGCAGGCCCGGGTCACTCCTCGGCCCATCAGCCATTAGTTGGGAAGCCCAACTCATCTTCCACTGTAGAATGGGGACAGAAGCAGCTCCTGAGGTGGCTGTCAGGAGTAGCCGGACAACACACACTCGGTAAGGGGAGAGCAGTGCTACACAGCATCCCCAGTAGATGCCTGAGGCTTCCCCAGTGGAGCAGCACAGAAACTGCAACCAGCAGGAAGCCCCAGTCACGCTCCGACTGCTACATTGTATCTACTTTTCAGTGTTTCTCCACACACTACCTCACAACTCCACCTGCTTAGCCAAGGATCAAAGACCATTTGAGTCTCACTTAGAAAAATCTGTCCTTAACTTGCTCACTCATCAGAAAAGCAAGACTCCTTCTGGCGCCTAGTATCCAGCCTGCCAGGAGGAAACCAGCTAGTCAGGGGTTCCCCAGAACTCTACTCTGGTAAAAGCAAGGACTTTCTCCACCATCTCATAAAGGTATTCAAACTTTCAATGTATGATTCAGCTAATGCTGCACATGGATTCAATTTCTTTTTCTATAAAAATTTCTGTAAAGAAGAGATATGTTAACAGGCTTTGAAATTTGCTCTATAGCTACTTGTTAAATCGTACTTTGAAAGATATCACTTTTCTGTGTACACGTTATACGTCACAATAACTGAAATTGTGGAACTGTAACCCATAACATTCTCTGAAATTTGCTCTCCAATTACTCGATAAATTGTAGTTTGAAAGTTACCACTTTTCTATATATATATTTCACAATAAAAAATAAAAAAAAAGAAGAGATATGTAAGAAGCTTAATTAAAGAAAAAGAAAAGCACCCGTGAGTTCTCATTTGAGGAAATAAAAGATCCTTTTGGCAGGGGACCCTTCTGTGAGTTCTCACCAATTCAAGAACCACTGCAAGTACTCACTGAAAACGAACAAATACACAGAAGCCTTTGTGGGCTTACCTAGGACAGGTAATCGTGGGCCAGTTGCCTCTGCAGCATTGACTCAGGTTATCAAGGAAGGGACTGAGTCAGAGCAGGTGCTACAATAGGTGAATGTATTCAGGCACTCCTCAGCCAGTTAAAGCACCAAGTTGCCACGTGTTTTGTGTGGAATGGGTGTGCAAATCTGTGGAACGAACAGCAAGATCAGGTGAGGCCGACCCTTCCAACTGTCTCCCAAGCTCCTCCCCATGGATGAGGCTCAGGAACTAGGACCATCTACAAGGAACAAATCGTCATCAAGGCTAAAGAAATACCTAGAGCTCCAGGTTCAGGAAGAATCTGGAGGAGAACAGCGCTGACCAGATACAGATCCTTAGAGTGGGCATAATACATCTGCTCTGTATCTTAACCCAGACGATGGCTATTCCAGTGAACGAAATTTCTATTCACTTGCCAGTCAACTCCAGTCTAAATCTCATTTCCAAAGAATAAGAGGTAACAGATCGCCATCCCACACTTTTGGATTTCATGAACCAATAACATTCCCAAACAAAATCGAAGGAGTAATGAGAATTGCAAAGTTTTGCTAAGTGTGGATTTTTTTCTTTAATTATCATATACAATCACTGTGATTACTCAGAATTCAGGTATTTAGGAAACAACCTTTTTATGGCGAAAATGTTCAAACATACCCAAATGTAGAGAGAACAGCACAGTGAGCCCTGTGCTCCCATTATTCAGCTTCAGTTATTTCCACACATGAAATTTCAACCTTCATTCACCTTACCACCCCCAGATTATTTTAAAGCAAATCCAGACATATTTCACCCATGAATAAAAGCATATTAACATAAAATAGTAGAATGATCATACTCTGGAAGGAAGGATAAACCTGAAAGATATTTCGCTTTATGCAAAACTCCCTACAAGGTCATTACTTTGTCTACCAACAGCTGAGAACTCAAGAGCAACCGGGTCCGTGGGCTCATGTCTAGGACACGCAACTAGAGGATAACAAGAGAAGTAAATGCCTTTAACCCAAATAAATTTGAGACAAGGAGCTTAAATAACAGACACCCACTCTCCAAGCTGCTCTTAAATGTGGAGCCAGAGGTTGTAACAAGTAGATCAACCTCTACTTTAAAAATTTTACCCAAAACATTATAAATAACCTAAAAATGATTTCATACTCTGAGGTGTAAGAATCCAAAGAAAATCATCCTTGAAATCACTGGCAAACCGCCTGGTGCACACATTTGATAACACAAATCCTCTTCAAAACTTACTAAGGATACTCTCTCCATTTCAGGTTTCCTACTGGCCAGGAAAGGCTTATTATACTTATCAATATGTGTATCTACCTCCCAGAGTGCTCTAACATAGCTTCCTCAAAACAGCATTCAAGCACATTCTCTCTCCCTTCTCTCTTTAAATTCACTTTTCCAGGATAAACTGCACTCAAGAGTGACACCATCGGCCACGTGCTGCTGGGGGAGGAGTAGGAAGGCGCTGCGGGGCCTCCCCAGGGCCCTCCGAGGCTTTCTGAAGAGCGCCAAGCCCCTGCTGGGAAAAGAGCAAACTGAGCATCTTCCTCCTTCGAGGCCGGATTCTTGGCAACCATTAGAGAAACTGGACTCCGAGCACCGGGATATTCTCATCGACCGGCTCCGTCGGGGTTTTAGATGCTGCCCTATCAAGTAGAGGCCCAAGGAAACCGACTATTACCCGCAGCAGCTACGCGTACTTAAAAAGCTCAGAGCCGGCACCAGGCGCGCAGGCACCGCTGTGACCGTGAGGAAGGTTACCGTCTTCAGGGGGGCGCCCTCCCCTCGAACCCCAGTCACAGGAAACAGGCACAAAGCTCTCCCCGACCCTGGCTTAAACCATTCCACAAAACGTCGGGTCCGGCGTGAGGGATGCTTTTGGGGGTAAAGACCGTGCCGCGCTGACGCAGGCCGTTCCCTACTCTCCTGGTCCTGGGTCCGGTCGGCGTTCGCTGGGGACCTCACGCAGCGGCAGGCGCGCTCCTCCCGGCCCCTCCACGGGGACACCCCGGACCCAGCGCGGACGCGAGCTCGCGGCCCCTCGGAGCGCCCTGCCACCCCTTCCGGCGCCCGGCGCCCGGAGACAACCCCGCCCCTAGCCCCGGGCCTCGCGAGGTCACCGCGGCGACAGCCCTGCTAGTGGTCACGAGCGGTCCCCAGCCTACCGGGGCCCCGGGGCGGCCTGAAGCGGGCCCGCGCGGCTCTGGCGTCCCCTCTGGCCCGCGGCCCCGCACACGCACCATCCGGGCCTCCGGCGCCTCACACACGTGTCACAGCGATGCTTAAAGGCGCCTCCCCCGGCGGCGCGCGCTGCGCCGACAACCAGAGGCCCTCGCAGCTTTAAGAGGCGGAGCTATCTTCGTCCCCAGTTTCCTGGGCCCGTCCGCAGTCGCTCTACGTGCCGGAAACGTCACCAGCCCATCCCAGGCCCCGGTCAGCCTACGCAATGACGCAAGCACGCAGCGCCAAAGCCGACGCGCAGTGAGTTCTCGCAGAGCACGTGATGCGGCCGCCACTTCCGGGCCGGGCTGGGGCGCGCGCGCCTGGCCCCAAGTCAGCAGGCAGCAGCTGCCTCTTCCTCCATTCGCCCTCCGATTGTGTAGCGCGTGCCCCACGCCCCTCCAAGGGGAGGTGCTCGGCTAAGCTCCGCCCTCAGCCGTAGGCGGGCTCCTGCCCCATCTCCCCAGGCTTGGAGGGAGGTAGTGACCTATTGATGAAGTGTTGCTGTCTTGCACCTGGCCATCCTGACCTCACTTTTTGAGCATCGTGGGCTAGTTCTGGGGAGAAGCGGGTGCAAAGATGTAGGAGCCTGGGTCGCCAAGCTCTGGGGACTTGCCTGTAGTTCAAGGGAGTGCGTGATGAGACCAGCATGCTCAGTAGAAGCCAGGGGATAACAAGTCAAGAGGCTTTTCTCGATGAAGGGGTAAGGAAGTGTTGGCATTCGACCTTTGAAGTGTCCAGAGACCCCTGCTGTTCCCTAGCCCCACTCCTCCCTCCTAAAGCATCACCCCTTGACAAATGTGCATTAAGGGCTTGGCTGAGTTTTTACAAAAACGTATTGCTCTCGAAGGATTTTTTAAAGTCGCCTTCACCTGGAGCTCCTGAGTTGGCTTCCTCCCCATTGCCCAGGGTAAGTGGAGAGAGAATGTACACTTCCTGGCCCGACTGCTCAGAGGCAGAGTATGGGAATAAACTATTTCAAAAAGTCCTGGCTTTGCACACACAATCCTATCTGCTGTGTCTTTCTTGAGAGATAAATAGGAGTAATAAGTGGGGTGAACCCCCTGAAGCTAATCTCATCCCTCCGCACAGACCTTAAATGAGGACTGGGGATGGAGAGAGAGAATAGATGTAATCAGAATAAAATTCAACTTGTATTACTTATTTGGTGCTGGTGATTTAGGAAAAAAAAAAAAAAGACAAGCAAAACAAAAGCAGAATGTGATACTAGTCCGAAGTTGAGCGTATGCCCTCTTGCCTGTGAGAATCCTCACCTGTTAGCTTTACATTGAGCCTGATTCTGCATAGCACAAGTTTCAATCAGTCCTTCCTGTGCCCTGCAACAATGACTCAAACAAAGGCTACTGGAACTCTTCTGGACTTGATACAATGTACAAGATGATATTAAAAGTTGGGGGCAGGAAGCACCCGCAATGGCAGGGGAATCAGGAGACTTGAGTTTTATCCCACCTCTGCCCTAATTAGCTGGTTGCCTCTTTTAAATTACCCAGGCCTAAATTTCCTCCTCTGTGAAATAAAGACTATCAACATCTCTTTAATTCTACTAGTAACAAAATTGACATTTTCTACTATTGCTGAGCTCAAATTTAATGTGCCAGATACCAAACTGACCACTTGACCAATGTTAACTGATTTAATCCTCATAACCCCACAGAAAGGTATCATTGTTCCCATTTTACAGATGTGAAATCTGAGCCTGGTTAGAGACTTGTGCAAGATCCCAGCAAGCAAGTGGTGAAATGAGGGTTTAAACTCAGGTCTGTTGGCCTCCAAGTTTACCCCTCTAACTCAGGACCTCTGAGGTACCCCACAGTTCTTAAGCGGTGACAAAGGAATTGACTGAAAGGACTGTGTTCCACTTGGGTGTGAGATCTAGAGATTGGGAGGAGCCTTTGGCCACCCACACTCCCACCCTCCCTCTCCTTCATATTCCCTGCCAGAAGCCTTCAGAGCAGGAATTCCTGGTGGTACAGTCATTAAGAGCAATTTACAAGTCAAAGATGCTCAGCCTCAAAGGTCACCAGAGGAGGGCAAATTAAAACCACAAGGAGGAACTTTTCACACACACCGGAATAGCAGCAGTTATAAAGATTCCAGGTCAGAGAGAATGCAGAGCATCTACAACCTCCTGTTGTGCTGCTTGGCATGTAGAATGATGTGGCCATTTTGGATGCTTCTTTTAAGTGAAACAGCCCCCTACTCGATGAGCTCATCCACTGTACCACCAGGAATTCCTGCTCTGAAGGCCTCTTGCCGGGAATATGAAGGAGGGGGAGGGTAGGAGTTTGGGTGGCCAAAGGCTCCTCCCAATCTCTAGATCTCACACCCAAGCCGAACACAGGCCTTTTAGTCAATTCCTTTGTCACCACTTAAGAACTTTGGGGTACGTCAGAGGCCCTGAGCTAGAGGAGTAAACTTGGAGGCCAACAGACCTGAGCTTAAACCCTTACTTCACCACTTGCTGGCTGAGATCTTGCACAAGTCTCTAACCAGACTCGGATTTCACACCTGTAAAATGGGAACAATGATACCTTTCTGTGGGGTTATGAGGATTAAATCAGTTAACATTTGTCAAGTGGACAGTGACTACATGTGGGCTAGTAAATTTCAATCTGCATGCCCAGCCCTCTCCTCTCCCCTGATCTTTGGAATCATAGATCTTGTTCCTGCTGGGCATCTGCCCCTGCATTTCCCCCAGGCCCCTCAAACTTGACGTGCCCAGAAACGGACGCATCCTCCATCCTCCAGAGCTGTCTCTCTTTTTCTGCCTCGCTGCCTGCTTCTGTTTGGGGCGGGGTGCTGGTACTCACCCCAATCCTTGCCCTTCTTGGATCTTTCCTGC
>PVKY010003654.1:0-21141 GCA_004027775.1 Bradypus variegatus
GAGAAGAATGTGTGTCCTGGTGATTTGGGATGTAATGTTCTATGTATGTCTGTTAAATTTCTCTCTATCTCTCTCTCCTTTCTTTGTTCCTCTGTCGGTAGGGATCTCTTCAGTATCTGAAGTAGGGCAGGTCTTTTTTAGCAAAATCTCTCAGCATTTGTTTGTCTCTGAAAAATTTAAGCTCTCCCTCAAATCTGAAGGAGAGTTTTGCTGGATAAAGTATTCTTGGTTGGAAATTTTTCTTTCTCAGAATTTTAAATATATTGTGCCACTGCCTTCTCGCCTCCATGGTGGCCGCTGAGTAGTCACTACTTAGTCTTATGTTGTTTCCTTTGTATGTGGTGAATTGCTTTTCTCTTGCTGCTTTCAGAACTTGCTCCTTCTCTTCAGTATTTGACAGTCTTGGAGTGGGTTTATTTGGATTTATTCTATTTGGAGTTCACTGGGCATTTATGCTTTGTTTATTTATATTATGTTTATTTATATTATGTAGAAGGTTTGGGAAGTTTTCCCCAACAATTTCTTTGAATACTTTTTCTAGACCTTTACCCTTCTCTTCCCCTTCTGGGACACCAATGAGTCTTAAGTTTGGATGTTTTATTTTATCTGTCATATCCCTGAGATCCATTTCAGTTTTTTTGATTTTTTTCCTCATTCTTTCTTTTGTTCTTTCATTTTCTGTTCTGTGGTCCTTGAGGATGCTGAATCATTGTTCAGCTTCCTTTAATCTTGTATTATCAGTATTCAATGTCTTTTTAATTTGGCCAACAGTTTCTTTTATTTCCATAAGATCTTCTGTTTTTTTATTTACTCTTGCAATTTCTTCTTTATGCTCTTCTAGGGTTTTCTTTATATACTTTAAATCCTGTGCCATGCCCTTCTTCATGTCCTTTATATCCTGTGCCATGGTATCGTTCATCTTTAGTTCTTTGATTAATTGCACCAAGAACTGTGTCTCTTCTGATCTTTTAATTTGGGTGTTTGGGTTTGGGTTCTCTATATCGTCTGGTTTTATCGTATGCTTTAAGATTTTCTGTTGTTTTTGGCTTCTTGGCATTTGCTTTACTTGATAGGGTTCTTTTAGGATATGTAGGATTATTCAAGGATGAATCTCTCGTTTGCCAGATCTACAGCTTGGTGGCGTACACTTTCTCTAACTAATCAGCAGATGGTGTCTGCGAGTCACCTATTCCCCTCAAGTCAGTTCTCCCCACCTTTGTCTTTGTGGTGTGTGGGGATCTGATTCTTGTGGGGTTCACTCACTGCACCAAGTTTAGGTGTGTTGTTGGTGCTGTCTGCCCTGAATGATGGGCGTGTGTCTGGGTGGTTAGGGAGGCAGGGCAACTTTAATAGTCAAACCTCCTAAGTGTTCCTGGAGAGTTAAGGCTGTTGTAAGAGTCCAAGCCTTCACCTCAGTCCCCACGGATCATCTCTGCTGCTGACCCACAAGTCCTTGGTATTGGGGTAGGGTCCCTGCGATTTCCGAGTGGGTCCCCCTTCTCAGCCGTGCTCTTCCAGGACGCCTGCCAAGGGAAGGTTGTGCCACGTCACAAGTGTGCGCTGGTTCTCCAGGGAAGCCCTAGGCCGCTGGGCCGTGTGGGGGCATTCCCAGCCTGATGTAAAGATGGTTGAATGGGGCGTGTTAATTTCCCCCTCTTCACAGAGCTCCGCCTTCCCAGCTCCGGGGCAGTTAGCTGTGGGTGCCCTAAAGGCCGCTGTCCATGGCCAATATTGTGGCGTGTGGGCGGTGCTGCGGGAAACACTCCCCGTCACACTGGGACCCTTGGCATGGCTCTGGGCTGTGGGTCCGGCCCCGGGCAGGAGTGTCCCCAGTCTGCCGGGGAGATGGTTGCAAGGGGTGCGGTTTCTTTCTCCTTTTGGCTCCCCTCTGACCCCCTGGCCCCGAGACAGTCAGCAGTGGTTGTGGGAAGGGCTATCCTCCATGCCAGACACCGAGGCATTCAGACAGCCCACTCCTGTGCTTCACTGCGCGGCTCTCTCCGTTGTATCCTCAGTCGCTCCTGGGTTTTTTTTTTTTTAAAGAATTAGTACGTCTCCAAATGCCAACCCCCGGTGTCCCCACACTGCAGCGTGGCCGCCGGACTTCCAGCTGGCTCACTCACTCGTTTCACAATGCAGACTCCTGGTTTCACCAAATGCACGGCCCCTGTGAATTTAGCAGACCTTGTCTGGCTGGTGCATCGCTGGAGCTGGTGTTCTGGGTCACGTTCTGGCTTTTATCTAGTATTTTTCACAAAGGTGTTTTTTTGCCCTGTCTTACCTTGCCGCCATCTTGGATTCTCTCACGCCTGCCTTTTTTAAACTTTAAAATCTTGGCCAATTTTGCAGGTGACGTGGTGTATCTTGTTGTCTCAATTTGAGTTTATTTAATACTAACGATGTTTCCCATTTCTTCATATTTTTCATGGATTTTTGTGAGTAACTTTTCAGGTATTTTCCTCATTTTCAGAGGTCTTACTTCCATATATTCCTTAATGAGAACTGCTTCTTCATAGATTATTGATAGTAATCCTTGCCCTGTAACATGTTGCAGATGATTTTCAAATTTGCTTTTACTTTAAAAATTTTAAATTTACAACCATTTTATGCTTTTCCATTTTTACTTGGTAACATAGACCTGGTTTCCCTGTTGTCCGGGACTTTCGCCTGGAAGGATTTTTCTGACCAGCTGTGCATCTGTGCTTCAATCGTGTGTGGTTGGGATTCTTCGGGGTTGGCCCTGCATTTTTGTCTTCACTGTCACCCTGAGTGGGATGTCTTCACCCAGCGCTCTCTGTGAGTGCTCGCCCACGCGGACGTCCCACCTGCAAGGGGAGTGTGGGCTTCCCCTCCAGTGCTAGCTGAGGCCAGAGCTTGGGCCAGTCACTCTTTCTTTCCTTTCTGGCTCCACCATTAATAATGTGAAGCAGGGAGCATTTTGCTGATTGATTTAAAGACCCAGTTATCCTTTGAGGAATTATTTTTGTGTTAATTAGATAAGGGAGTAAATGAATTTAATGGATTGATTTATGATCAGTTTGCTTTTTCAGATTATCCTGACTCAAGAAAGCTTATTCTCTGTATAAATTTCTGCTGTCAGCTTTCTGAAAGATGGGTATCTCTACACAATCTCTAATTGGAAACATGGTGTCAGAAAGAGGTCTTAGCTGAAAGTCTTATGCTCCTTTCCTCATTAAGACCTAACGAGGGACCTAAATCCTTTAATGTAGTGAATATGCGGGAAATAAAACTTCTTCTCTGAGCTTGATGAGAGGCTCCAAGCCCTCCTGTATCCCAAATGCACATGAGACAGTTTTAATCGTCACTGTGCCTTGCTTTTGATCCATGGAGTGCAGGAAAGGGGCAGAAAGCAGGTGACAGCCTGCTCGGTTGTGGCTGTCAGAACCCTGGGGGCCCTGGGAGATCAAATGTGCATCCTATTTTCCTGAGAAACCAAACTTAAAATTATCAAAGGCAAGCTCAGGAGCAGCTGCGGCTTCTCACTGGCTCTCGAGATAGCGAGAGAGCTTTACCTCCTCTGAGAGCTCGAGCTTTGGCCCCAAGGAGGCGCATGGGGTGTGTCGCTTGTGGTCTTGCTCAGGAGACTCCTTCCTTTGGAACAAACAGGTTGTGTTTACGTGTTGTTTGCATTGACACTAGTAGAAGCAAGCTAGACTCGATATGTTGTCTTAACTTCAGCAATTATGTGGATATTTCTCCTAACCAGAGAAATTGAGTTTAAATTATTTTTCATTCTACATAGGACATCTTGGCATAATTTTCACTGTGTTCCAATTCTAATTATTTGGGTAATCCTTCCTCCTAGACTATAAGCTTTTTGAAGGCAGTCCATCCATTCAGTTTGCAAGCATTGATTAAGCCCCTACTGTGTTTCACTCTTGTTGGTGCTGGGGATGCAGTGGTGGGTAAGGTGGACCCGGTCCTGGGTGGGAGCCAGAGGCTGGTGGGTGACATGACATGGCATGGCTGGAGTTACACGCTGGGGAGGAAACAGAGCACGCAGCGTGGTTGGGCGGCCTCTGTGTGGATTGGCAGCTCAGCCAAGACCTGCGCTGGCATGCGAGCCTGCCACATTGTCCTCCACAGCAGGTGGCCCGGAGCTGGCCCTTTGTGGTAACTGCAGTGGCTTTGTCCTTGGGCCATGTGTGTGTTCACAAGAGAGCACCTTTTGGGGCGCAGGCTCTCCACCTGTGCTTTAGCTGCCAGCTGGGATTGCAGGCTCTGGTTGGGAGGCTCTCACTTGCCTTTGCCCCTCTGCGATCCTCAGCTATCTCTGGGTCTGGTCCCTCACCTTGCCCAGGCTTCAATGCCAACGTGCTGGGTTCTCCTCCTGGCTCATGGGGCTCCCCGCGCTGCAGCACTCTCCCTGAAGCACCGAGCTGGCGATGGGCTCCCACGCCCAGATGTCTTCAGAGGCTCTCGTTTTGGTGGGCGTCCCCCACACCTTTTACACCTTGTGTGCTAGTCCTGCTTTCCCCTGAGGCCTAGATCGAAGGCCACTTCTTCCAGTAGACATCCTTGGGTCCCAGGCCAGGGGCTTCATGCTCGTGACCCCGCCAGCACCCACCCATCTGTCTCTGCATCACTCACTCTCCGCTTGGCTCTTTCTTCATCTTGCAGCGTGGGTTGGGTGAGTCACATCTCCTGACGTAGGTGGTCAGTGCATACTAGGGGCACAAAGGAATCAGGGAGTCAGTGTGTGATGAGCGTATGTCTCTCTACCTCTAGACTTTAAGTGGTTCTTCATTTCATCTTCATCCCTTCTTTTCAGCCCCACAGCTTTTTCCACATAAAATGTTTTCAATGCATGTTGATAGGATGAATCGATATTTCAACAAACAGTATTTCTATTAACAAAAACTCTTACTCATAGCATTGTTAAAAAATCAAAGATTCGGACAAGCCAAAAGAACATTATGTGATTAAATTTTTTTTATTTTTGCCAGAATGACCTTATAAAAAGAACAGTGATCAGGGATACAGAATATTTCCCCCTCTCTTTACCTCCAGAACCCACAGCACATGTGGTTTTCCCAGGCATCATCAAGAGACTTTTCTCCATGTGGGAACAACCTGCTGTCCTAGCCTCACAGAGTGCGTCTTCCTGCTGGGGGCTGTTTTCTCCGTTGGGGTCTTGGGGCTGGTGGTGGTGGGTGGGGATGGTGTGGGACAGGGCGGGGGAGCACAGCCAGGCTGTTTGTGAGAGAACATGAGTCCTCGTCATTTGGGGTCCCTCTTAGGGCCAGGAGGTGGATGGGTTAGATATGGCCAATCATGCCCTCTTGCTGGGCCCGTGGAAAGCCTGTCCTGGTCCTTTGTGGTACTCGTCTGCCGGTGCCCCGCCCTCTGACCAGGATGCCCATGTCGGCAGGCCGGAGGCCCTAGCTCTCAGCCGTGTCACAGTGGCGGGAGCTGTGATGGTGGTTTTGTCTGTGACCTTGAGTCGAACATTATGTTAGCATTAAACATTCTTCCTGCTAAGCTAATTTGATCTTAACATTCGTTGTTTTTGCTGAACCAGAGAGTTTTGCAAATTTACAGTCTTGAGTTGTGAGGCTAACTCTCACCAAAGCAGGAATTTTTTTCGTGGCCTTGGAACCCAAATCTTTGTAATTAAGCACTAAAGTCTCCATCACCCAAGTGTGAGGGTTTCAAATTTAAAAGTCCCAAGTTGGGAAATGCAAAAGATTAGATCCGTAGAGCAATTCCAGCTTGCTTATAAAGAACAGAGTATTTCTGATTACCCGTTAAGCTCCTGATTATATAAAGAGGCTTATTGCAGGGTTTGCGCAGTGTAAGTGATTAATGTAGTCATAACAACAGTAACACGCTCCCTTTCCTAGCTCCGGGCGTCCTGGGCGGGTGCACTGCTTTGCCCCCCGTGCTTGAGCTACAGGGCGTTGGCGCTGAAACCAGGTCTGCCCTCAGGGTTGCCGAAGGGACTGTTTATATTTGAGATGTTTCCCCCTTCCTGATGGCCAGTCTGCTCCATTTGGTTTAACTTGAGAGAGGACTTAGCTGGTGTCAGGCTTTTTATTTTCCAGCACTTGCTGAAAATGGCAAGGTAGGAGCGCATCCTGTGGAATGCCAGCCATTTGCGATGGCCGCTGATGTCTCCCAAAGGCCTGTGCGGACACGAGCCCACGGCAGCCATCCACTGCCTCTCCCCTGACGCGGCCATCACGGGGGATCAGCATCTTGTCCCAGGAGACCGGTGCTGTGGGGGTGAACTTGTGATGGCAGCAGGCTCTTCTGACAATGACGGGAGCGGGGTATTTGTTTATACATGTTTTTATTTTTATTTATCCATTCACCCACCCACCCACCTGTCTGTCCATCCGTCAGCCCATTTGGTGGTGTTTTTATTTGTGCCTTTCTTGAGCTGTAGGTTCACAAGGTAGATGAGTATACAGTGAAGAAAGAAGCCCCCTCCACTCCTTACTGGGTCAGGCGCCTCCGTGCTGGGCGGTGTCATCTGAATGGCAGGGGGAGCTGGGAGGAGCACAGACTCTGTCGGGCAGACATGGGTGCACACTTAGGTTCTGCCACTTGCTGGTGTGGACCCGAGTGGTTACCTGAAATGGGGATGTTTCCCACATTGGGCTGTTTTAGGATTGAATGGGATCACATATGTACGTAAAGGCCTGAGCACAAAGAGGCCTCACTGTGGAAACCCAGAAGTGCTCTGCTGCTGGGGGCAGGTGTTGGGACTACCTGGTTAGTGGTTCTTGGCTGGGCAGCTTTTATTACTAGAAGGTTCTTGATTTTGAGCCCATCAGCCTTGTTCCTTTTCCTCCACTGACCCTTTTTGTCTCCTTGACATGGAAACTTGGACAGAAAATTTCTGCACTTTATTTTCCTAAGACAACCTTTCAGATATTTAGATATTTCAAAGTAATATTTATATCCCTATATGGTTTTCTCCTTACCAGGCTGAATATTCTCCATTCTGTCCTTCCATCAATCCACCCATCCACCCACCCATCCACCTGTCTACCCATCTGTCCATTCATCCATTTTTGACCCATCTACCTGACACACCCACCCATCTATCCATCCATTTATTGACCCATCTGTCCACCTATCCATCAGCTCACCTACCCATCATCCATCCATCCATCCGTCCATCCATTGACCCACTGACTCATCCATCTATCTGTCTGTCCACCCACCTGATATTTATTAACATCCATTTTGTACTAGGCTAGGGGATATGGTGGTGAGTGAAACAGATGTAATACTGCAGCCTCTTGGTTGCTCCTTTCTCTCAGTGTTCTGGGTTACGGGTGTGGGCTGGGATAGACCCCATGGGCTTGCTGGTTGTTCCTCAGGCACTGGTGTGCTCCTTCCATGTGAAAGCATGTGCCCACTTTCAAGGGGTGGGAGGAGGGGACTCCTGGGTCTTTTGGAGAAGACATTAGACCACTGGAGGGAGACTCATTAGGATGACTTCAAATGCCTTTTTGTTCCCAACCCTATTAGATCCAATACTCGTTTTTTTAAAAAAGTCAGTTTTATTGAGATATATATACTGTACAGCCATCCCCAGTGTATAGTCATTCACAGTACCAGCATAGAGTTGTGCATTCATCACTACAATCAATTTTTGAACATTTTCATTACTCCAAAAAAAAAACAATAAAAATAAAAGTAAAAAAGAACACCCAAAACACCCCATTCCCCCGTTCACCCCTATTATTCATTTACTTTTTGTCCCCATTTTTCTACTCATCTGTCCATACACTGTGGATATAAGGGGAGTGTGAGCCACTAGGTTTTCACAATCTCACAGTCACACTGCCAACACCCATTTTTTTTCCTTTTTTTTTCCCCCAGGTAATGAGACATTTGTTATAAGGAAACAAGAATATCAACCAAACAGTTTGCTCTTGCAGGAACCCAGGGAAAGGTGCACAGACAGGGAAGGGAAAGAGTGTGATGTGTGGTGGAGCCATGGGTAAAATCGCAGGCACGTGATCGCTGGGTCATATTGTAAGACTATGTTTAGCTTTGTGAGGAACTGCCAGGCTGCCTTCCACAGCAGCTGTACCGTTCTGCAGTCCCACCAGCAATGACTGCGAGGCTTTGTGAGGAACTGCCAGGCTGCCTTCCAAAGCAGCTGTACCGTTCCGCATTCCCACCAGCAATGACTGCGAGGCTTTGTGAGGAACTGCCAGGCTGCCTTCCAAAGCAGCTGTACCGTTCTGCAGTCCCACCAGCAATGACTGCGAGCTCCTGTTGCTCCACATCCTCACCAGCATTTGGCCAGCACCCATTTTTAAAAAACAAATGTTTTTAATGCTTTCTTTACTGAAATGAGATTTTATATCAATTACTTATCAAAACACATTATTAAAATTAATATAATATCCTAACTGTAATATAAAGGAGAAAGAAGTAACTTTAAATAAAACAATGTATGTTTCAGTGTGAAAATGGTTGGTCACCAAGGCACTGGAAGGGGTGAGGAGCTGGGTGCTTTTGCCGTGAGCATGCCTTGGACATGCCAGCGGTACGTGCCAGTGTCGGCTCGAGGCTGTGGGCCTTGTTGCCACCGTGGGGGAATTTTCTGAAGCAGTAGATTAGTTTTAGTGAAGTTCAGTACAGAGTGAGGTAGGCCACTCCCAACTTGTCGAGTAAATTTTCTAGAAAATTTAATGTGTATTAAAACTGTGCAAAAAGACTTTGTGTTCATATGTAACAAAGCGTTCCTGTAGTTGTGGGCTCGGGGCTGGCACAGCAGTTTTTCATGGAGGTGGGCTGGTGGCGTGGCCAAAGCTCAGGCTGGGTGTGTGGACCCTGCAGGCTGCCTGGCCTCGTGGGGTGACTGCGCCAGCCCACCCCCGGTGCTGGCAGCACCCTTCACCCCACTCATTTGGCCCTGGCAGCCCCTCCAAGCATGGTGCCACCACCCTCGGGCGTGCTTGCTCTAGGGGGGCTGATCTGAAGGAAAGGCAGGCATTAGCTAAACGATTCCAGACGGTTTAAGCATTTTTTTCTACTGTAGAAATAATTGCTCCCTTTTCACTCTATACTATTCTGCAGATATTAATAGAGCGGAAGTTTCCCACCCCTTCCCTCACACCCCTTTGCAGGGGCTTCTTGGGTTCTCCATTTGTGGCGTCCTTCTGAGTGATTTTCTGTGTGTGTGTTTTTACAGACACACAGCAGAACAGTTTTTTATACAAATGGAATCTTTTTCTGAAGGTAGGGTTATTTTACAAATTGCTTTTTTTACTTAATAATATATCCTGGCAGCATTTTCAAAGGTTATTTAAATCATCCCCCAAAGTTTTGCTATGAGCTAAGAAGGCAGGTGAGATTATTTTTAATTAAATGCCTGTTTCGTGTCGTCCATTGACTTCATGCTGGGTTGTGGTCCACTTGGGATGGCTGATCTCGTGCCTGGTGCTGTGCTTCCCCCCCAGCCCCCTGCTACCCCAGGTTGCCCTCAGTCAGCCTCCCCACTACTCTGTGGGCTCTTTGGCATCAGGACTCATACCTTTTTTGATTCTGAGTCCCCAGGACACAAGGCCTAGCCCCTATAGGGAGGTGTTGAGGATAACAGGGGTGGGGTGGGGGTGGGAGTAAGGGTGCAGTTCCAAAACAAGTGCTATACATACCTGTGTTAATATTTGTTTATAATTAAAGGGTGTGGGTTAGAAATAGCATCTAATCAAATTTCAGGTTGTTTTACATTCCATTATTTTTAATAATGTGTTTGGCATGAACGTCACCTCCCAGAGTTCCGTAGAAGCCTGTCCGTGGCACTCAGTGGCCCTGCCAGGCCAGCCTGGCTGGGAGAAGGTTGCATATGTGCCCTGCTCCCCACCACGCTCCCCGCTTGTCTGTTCTCTTGTCACCTGTAAATTTATCATTTCAGATTTATCTTTATTTTCCTTTGAGTCCTTTGAACCCCAGGATTGCTTGGAATTCCTCAGCTTTTCTGGTTTTCTTTCTCAACTTAGCTGAAAACCTTCCTTCCCTCTGATGTCACCTCTGTGATCCCTGTCCTTTGGGGTGACATGTTTAGGGGCTCCCCAGCTGCAAACATTTGGGCTGTAGACTCCCAGGTCCCTGTGGCAACCCCACTCTCCCATGTGCCCCCTTCCTGGTCTCCCCGTGTCTCGCCCATGGGATGCCCGGGCAGCCACAGGCTCGGATGGGAAGTGTGCCCGTGTCAGTCAGATGGTCTGGGGTTAGGGCCTGTCGCGGGCTGTTGGCCATTTTGGGGCCATAATTCAGTGTCCTTCCCACCCCTTGGAGTTGGCCTCCCTGGCCCTACGGAAAGAGCTTATGAGACGAGTGTCAGCAGGTGAGAGCTGTGGCCCTGCCACTCCTGGACAGCCTGCCTGGGCTCGCCACACCCTGCCTGGGCACCTCTGCAGTCCGGGCTCTGCCAGCGGGCTGAGATGCATTCGGGTCCCTGGGGCCGGGCCTGCTGCCCACGAGGCAGGCTGCCTCCCTTGCAGGTTCCGCTCCTGCAGGAGAGGAGGGTGGGGAGTTGTTGGGGTGCCAACCATAGGGTGTTTGCAGATGGCGGACAGAGAGGGTAGCATGAAACACCGGCCAGGCCTCCTGCTCTCCTGCTGTGTCCAGAGGGGGAGGAAAGGGAAGGGTCCCAGAGAGCGGCTGGCCTGTCGGAGGAGGGTCGGACGGCAGACTCTTCCCTTCTGTCTCCAGTGCTGCGTTCAGGCCGTGCAACCCACCTATTCTGTGGGTTGAAGGGCAGCAGGCGTAACCCCGGCAAGTGAGCGGACTTAAAATCCAGAGGTCCCTGAGCGGCCCCAGACCTTCACTTTGCCCTGAGTGGTCAAGTTCCGCACCTGCTCTGAGCTCGCCCCCTGATCTCCCAAGTGGATGCCCTGATCCCCACCCCAGGGTTCCGAGAGGCTGGGCCACTGTGCGCAGTGCCCGGCATGGGGGCCACACGGGGTGGCTGCTCTGGGGAGAAAGGCTTATTCGCTGGCATGGTCTGCCTCGACCCTGGGGTGTGACGGTGAGGAGCAGTGATGGAGGTGGCGATAATGGGCTTGCTGTCTGCACTGCCATGTATTATTACCTCTTATTTCATTGCTTTCTGGGGCACTTCTGCTCCTAGGTAGGCCCAGCCGAGTCTTCTTATCTCAGGAAGGAGCAGTGAGCTTCAACACCGCCGTCTGCGATGCCCATGTCGGGGGTGCTGACAGAGGGGGGACCTGCTCTCCGTCTGTCCGCTGGGTGCCAGCAGCAGGGCTCGGTGCCCACTGAGGTCGCTTGGCCAGCTGACTTGTGCCCTTTCCCCTGCCGCCTCTGCCTCCCCAACTCATGCCGTTGTTGGAGGTTTACCAAGGCTTACCCAGAGGCCACGGGGCATGAGGCTGGGCCTGCTCCTGTTTCTGTGTCCACACGGTCTCGCTTTAATGCAGCGTGAAAAGTCCTGACTTCACCGGAGCATCCTGTCCCTGCAAGACCAAGCCCAGGCCCAGTGGGTCTGGAGAGCCCCTCCTTTGGCCCTGACCCTGTGGACTGCAGCCTGGGGACTTCCAGAGGGTTCTGTGCCACTCTTTGTGCTTTCTCGGCAGGGGGCATATTTATTTCATTGTAACAATAAGGGTATTTCTGACTGTCTTGGTGCTGAGAAGACAGATCAGCATAGGGGCTCTCTGAGTTAAATGCCATGTGCTGTTACTTCCTTACATTAAAGAGTAACAAATGGCCCGCTGAAAGAAGAGCCACCTGGAATAGGCCGCCAACATTTTCTTGTGAAATAATAAGGCTGTTAAGCACACTAAGAAAATCATGGCTTCTGCCAGTCACGAAGCAGCCTGTTTGCTGTGAGTTTGGTCTGTGCTAGCATAGCTGCTTCTGCAAACTGTAGGAGAGCCTAGTGTCTGAGCAGTGTTTGATTTCCTTATTTGCCTTTTATTATATCTGAGGAAATATCCTGATGCTGTGAAGGCCCTTGAAAGAGAGAATATGTCAATGGAAAACTTCTGAAAAGAAGTCCTCTGGCTATTGCTGCTGGCTCAATTCCCTGAGACTGGAAAATAGAGTCAGACCCGCTCGGAAGTGGCAGCAGGCCGAGTGGGTTCTCTGGTCCCTGAGCCCTCTCCCAGCGAGGCCGGGTGTGCCGGGGAGGCCGTCTCGGCTGCCTGCGTGTCTGGTGGACACAATTCACCTTGTAGAGAGGAGGATGGTGGGGGGCCTTGGTGGCAGGACGAGCTCCTCCCTCTGACTCCCCTGAACCAAACCCTCTGCTCTGCGGGCTGGTGGGGGTCCCATCTTCCACCCGGGCTTGCGAGAGGCGCTTTTCCCACAGAGGCCCCTGTGTCAGGCACCCGGGCAGAGCATGGGGAGGGAAGGGAGGGTCCGGCGCGTGCCGGTGACGTGGCCTTCCCAAGGAGGTCTGACTGCGGGCGCCCTCTGTCTCCACCCAGCACCGTCTGCCACGCCACCCGGGACACTCTCACTTAAACGCTGTGTTTTTGTTTTAAAGCTTGTTTGTTTGATCCACAATTAAAGCTCCCTCTAATCCATGAGCTTCTTCCCCTGGGCCTGGAGGGGAGACCCCTGCCCAGGAAATGCCCGGGCATACCTTGGGAGGAGTGTGCCTCCTGTGCCACGTGTCTGGATTAGGCAGATCTGTAGAGACAGAAAAAAGATCAGTGGCTGCTCATGGCTTGGGGTAGAGTGGGGGCGGGTGGGGATTGGCTGCTAATGGGGATGAGGCTGCTTGTGGGGTGATTAAAAATGTTCTGGAATTAGACAGCAGTGGTTGTTGTCCCACATGTGAATACACTAAACCCACAGAAATAGTCCTTTTTAAATGGGGGATTTTGTGGTGTATAAATATATCTCAATAAAAACAGAAGAAAAGGAAACAAGAAATACCTGCCAAGGGAATCAGTGAAGGAGCGAATGAATGAGGGAGGATACAGGGCGAGTTTTGTTTGCATCTATCTGGTAATTGGGTGGTTTGGCGTGAGAAGGCTGTCACCCTCGGCCTCTCCAGGGCCTCGGGAGAGGCGAGGAGAGGCGGTGAGTGCCATGCGGGAAGGCGGGACCCAGCGCGTCCCCTGCCCTGTGTGGCTGTGGGTGGGGGCTGCGCACCCAGGGCCCTTGCCTGCCTGGCCCACTGGGGGCTCATCTGGGGGCACCCGCTCAGCCCTGTGCGACGTGGCAAGGCCCTCCCCTTCTCCACCGCTCTCGGTTCCCACGTGAAGGGGGCGTGGGAGGTTCTGAGCCCCTTGCCCTCGCAGGAGTTAGGGGCTGTGTGGGAAAGCCTTCGTGGTAGGTCAGGCTTGCCCCTGAGTCCTCTGCATCCCAGCATTTTGTGGGGTGCAGTTCTGAAGGGGTTCTTGGGGGCAGGTTGAGGGGTGCCTATCAGATGGCACCTGGGCCAGCCCGGCATTTCTCTGCACTGCACTTTCCCCAGGTGACAGTGACAGAGTTGTTCCCAGGAGTGGACGCCTTCGTGCACCTGAGACCTGCAGATGTGCCCTGGCGTGCAACAAGCTCTCAATAAGTGCTCAATTATTATCGTTAGTACTATTATTGCAGTTTCTGCTGGCTTCAAGCTTTCTAAATATATTCTCGGCTGAAATATTTCTTTTCTTAAATAATGTTTTCCTGGCAAATGATGCCATGTACATTTGCAAAATAAAAATAAAATAAAATAAAACAGGAGACAGTTTTTCAAACATTTATGAGTGTTATGCTGAATGCTAGCAATTTTTGTAAAGATGTAAAATTAGTTTGCACAAATATCTGATAAGATGTTTCAGTTAGGCATCTGTTTTGCATTTTAAAAACTTTGAAATTGTGTTTTCTCATTAGATTTTTTTATACTTTAAGAAGGAAATGATTTAGAACACTCTTGCCTATCATTTCTTTCAAATGTATCTGTGTCACTGCTTTCTTTCTTGGGTATTTGATCAAATATAGAAGTATTTACTCCGTGTGGTTTTGGAAAATCTAACGTAGGAAACAGGCTTTTAGAGGAAGTAATATTGAATGAATACCTTCGTTTATTAGATGCAGAGCTTTAAAAATCTTATGGGAAAACTTTCAGCTCTCTGTTAGGAATAAATGATGCATTTCAGGTTCTCTCCTATTTAGATGTGAAATGCATGAGAAGCGACAACTGACTATTAATCATGTTAATTCATCAGAGGATTCAGAATATTAACTATCTGCACCTAATGGGTACTTGAGAGGAGGAGCACCAGGTGATGAGGTGAGGCCGCTCCAGCCACTGAGTTAGAGCAGAGAGCGGCAGGCTGGCGGTGCTGACCGGCCCGGTTTGTTTCGTCGGCATGTAATCGCTGGTTGTCTCTTTCCATGCCCTGTGCGTGCAGACGATGATGATGCCATGGACGCCGTGGGCATCGCCAGTGTGCCCGAGGAAGCGCTCCGCAACGTCGAGGCCGACACTTACTGGTGCATGAGCAAGTTGCTCGACGGCATCCAGGTGAGCCGCCGCTGCCCGCAGGGACCCAGGGTGCTGCCCCACGTCCTGCCCAGCTGCCTGGGCCCGGGGCTGTGCTTCCAGACTGAGGTTGGTTTCTCAGCAGGAGCACTGGGCTGGGCAACCCCACCTGCTTCTGTGCCTCAGCCCTGCTGCTCAGCAGCTTCTGGAGCCTGCAGTCCGACCTCGGCCGTGCGCATGCGCCTGGGGTTTGCTGTCCTGTGTGCAGCACCGAGCGCGTGCCTCTCCTTCCGGAGAGGTTGTGGTGTGCTGCCGCGCAATGGGGCGGGGGTCCTGGGGGCAGGGTCTGCCTGCTGGGCCGGCTTCCCACGACATTGCTCTGCAGGCTGCAGGCCCCGGTATCCCTCTGGGCTGTTGCTGTGCTCGTGTGTGACAAACAACACTCAGAGGGGTTGACGCCTTTAAGGGCATCCGTTTTGGGGCCTTGGCGCCTCTCCTGGGGCCTGTGAACCCTGCCAGGCCTGGCAGCCTGCGATCTAAGCTGGGTGGGCGGCAGCTGAGCTCAGTGCTGGAGGAGGAACGTGGAGCTGGCAGGGCCTGCTTGTCCCCTCTGGGACACCGTTGGACTCGGTCCCTGGGCGCCAGGGCTGATGGCCAGGATTCTCCCAGAATGGGGAGGTTGTTTGGCAGCAGTTCAAGAGGAGACATCCCAGAGTGCTGGGAGAGACCTGCCGGTGGGCGAGAGCAGGAAAGAGACGCCAAGCCTCTCGGCGTGCAGGAATGGCTGAGGTAGCTGGAAGGACCCTGGCGGTGTGGGCTGGTTTCCTTTCCTGGGCACCTGTTCGTGGGCCAGCCCTGTTTGCTCCGACGGAGGCTGAGGCCCTGTGAGGCAGCCAGGCCTGTGCTCCCTAGAAGGCAGCTGCGGGGGAAGTGAGGGATCAGCAGAGGGACGTGTCCGAGCGGGCTGTGCAGGGGCACGGACCCCCGAGCAGGGGTTTGCTCCATAGACGTTTCCCGAGGGCCAGGTGTCTGGTCCACTTTGGATACTCTTGGACACTGACCTGCAGATGAGCCGCGTGACGCGGGCCCCGTGGGATCCGAGGGCTGTCCAGGAGGGTCTGCAGGTGCAGCCAGTCTCCCTTCTTCAGATGCAATGACCCTCGTCCCCTGCGTTTCCTGTCGGGGTTCCTCTCTCCCGGAGCTGTCTCCTAACAATCGGTCCTGACACCACCAAGAGGTCTCTGCTGAGCTACGTGAATGGAAAGGGCCAGAATAAGGCTGTTACAAAATGTCACCTCAAGATTTAGGTCCTGAGGTTTAATTTGAATAAATTAGCTAAAATGATTCCACTGAGAACTGCATGGATTCACTTTACTTTTGATAGCTTAGGAACTGACAAAGAGAATGTGGAAGCCCTTGATGTGACTGAACCTGGAAGCTGATCTAGGCCACCTGATGACTGGTTTGCTTCTTGTAAAGACAGATGTGCCCACAAGAGACGTGTTTGGGCTCAAGCATCAGTTCGTCATTTCTTCCACTTTGTAAACGTCTTTGTAATTTTTAGTCTTTCCCTCAAAACTTAGTCCTGCCCCCACCCATTAGAAAAGAGATTGAATTATAATGTGAAACTTCATAAATCTCAAACGTCACTTCTCTGATCATGAGTGATGGAACTTCTGCCATTTAAATACAAGATTATCTGGCATCTATTTGTACATAGAATCAGCTGTACGGTGAAATCGATGCTGGCTTTTCATTTTTAACCTGAGCTTCGTTCTCTGGTGAAATGGTTTATTGACAAGGCCGACAATTGTAAGGTGTAATGCTTTTCTGATGCACATGTTTACAAAGCCGTACAGCCCAAGGCCACCATCCGTCTTTCCTTTGGTTCCAGTGGGCTCCACATGGGGCTTACCTGTTGCCACCCTCGGGGAACTTGGGGAACTCTGCTGTCTTTCCCCAGATAAGGCTGTCCCAGGACCCATGGTGGGTTCCTCTGGTGGGCGTATAGTAAACACAAGTGCCCCTGTCTGTTAAATGGACCAGGATGTAAGCTTCCTAAGGACCTGGTGTTTCTGTCGGCGATTACTGACTTCTACCCCCATCCCCTACTCCTGGGCTCACCCATCTCCCCTTCATTTTCCTTAGAGCTGCTAGAATTGGCTTCCTTATGCACCTCTGCATCACCCACTGCCCTGATGGAAAACCCATGGAAGCTCTTTTTTTGGTTCGGTGAAACACACACTCTCAGGCTGGGCTTCTCCAGTTCCCCAGGGTTTTATCTGATTCAGTTTTATTTTATCAAGATGTGGTAACAGTCTCTGCCATTGCCAAAGATACTTCAGTGGAATCCGAGTCACCGAACAAAGATTAAGCCCCAGTGGCTGGAGTCATGTACAGACAGCGGGATTTCTAGCAGGGGCTCTTCACCAGGAGGATACTTCTGGAAGGACTTTGTGGGCCCACAGTTTCCGTGATTGGGAGACGACGGAACATCAGTCCCGTGTGTGAGGCGCCTCCCGTGTGCTCACTGCCTCCGACACTGACCCACATCCTCTTTCAGAGCTGATGGTCCCCCCTGCCCGTGAGAGGGAATGGATGCTTTGGGGGTGAAGCCCCTTGCCCGGGGTACATGGCTTGTGCTGGATCCCAGAGCATAATCTTGAAGCCTGTGGTTTTCTGCTCCACCTCACAGCCATAGCCTGCACCAGCTCAGATGTGTGGGAGCAAGGTCCATTGGGAAGCACTTTTCAGGGCAGCAACCACATCTGTTCATTCTTCCCTTCCTGTGTCCTGTTTGGTCATAGCTGCAAAGCTCGTGTTAGTTGACTTTGGCTCACCTTGCGACCTCCGTTTGAGAATCTGTTTCCCACTGGGTTTCAGTAACATGTGGCTCTCTCTAAATATCAGTGCATTAAATTAATTAATTGATGAACTTCATCAATGTGGCCAGAGTGTGGTGAGCGCCTACCACACAGAAGTTGGGTCCAAACCGAAGAACTTGGGTTTGTGAGTCATCGTCACTGCGGGAGGCGCACACGGTGCGGTAGGGTGGGGGCCAGAATTGGAGCACGGCCTGGAAACGCTGGGTGCTACTCACCAAAACTTGCTTCAGATCCATGGCTGAGCTCATGAGGAACAGGGGGTTCTTCTGGAAAGGAAGGTGATGGCCCCCCTGGCCCGGTGAGCAGGCTCAGTCTGGTTGGGGCTGGTTTCCTGTCCTGGCAGGTGTGGGAAATGAGATGAAAGCTGGTTCTGCACAGGCGGACGGACGTCTGCTGTCCTCGCCAGAAACAGAAATGAAAAGGTCCCGTACCTTCTTCGGAATTACCGAGTAGCACAAGGAATGCGTGCTTAGGTGGTTGAGATCTACTGATACTTACTTTAGTAGAAATTAAAACTGAGAAAATTAAAAAATATTGAGAAACTCATTATGAAAAACAAAGATAAACCCATTCCACATTGTCATAAATAACATTTTTATGATACATTAATATTTTCCAAAAAAAAATGTTTAGTGAGAAGAAAGGTTTTATTTTACATTTTTGCAAATCTCTTTACTGTCTGGCTTCATAGAAGACAGTTGAATTATCCTATCTGCTTCTGCATGTGGTTTGTTGCAATATGTTATTTTGGTTTAAGTATGTCAAGAAAATCCAGCCTCACACGGATATGTAGTTGGAAAGAGCCTTTTCAGATGATTATGGATTTTTTTTCCTACCCAACAAATAGTAGTTTTTTTAAGCTTAGTTGCAATGTGAAATCTGAAACCATATTAATGACCATGTTGTACCAAGTTACCTTAGAATCCATTGGCCTATCTTGCACCTTGCATGGGTCTTACAAAACCAGTCATGGTTTTGGTTTTTAATACCATTTATTGGTCATTTGGAAAATGTTGGATGCCTGGGAGACACAGATTCTCAAAGTGCTGACACATTTCATTATACAGTGTCCAAAATCTACATTCATTGGCATCACCACCAATCGCGTAAGAAGCTGTCCAGCTCAGTGGCAAATACAAGTTTTACAAAGTTTAAATTTTGGTTTAAAAGCTTAAATCATGTTTTAAATTTCAATGACTATAATTTTGATTGCTGGAACTTTTTTTTGGTTCTTTGGAAATCTGCAAGTTCTTTTATCGGTCTTGGTCTTCGTTATAAATCCTTCTTCAAGAAACATTGTTTTTTTAGCAGCTCTCACAAGTACTTATGCGCTCTCTCCATTTGTCCACACTGAATGCTGACAAGATGTTTACTCAAGGGTTGAGATTTAATAAAATGATAATAAAATAAAATTAATCATTTTTCCTAGTTCATCCAGCATGTTCTTAAAATGAAACTGGCTTTTTTTTTTTCAAACTTGTAGTGCTTGCCAGTTAAGAAAACTATTGATTACTAGCACATTTTTGTGCCTCTGCCTTAATTTGTGCTCAGATGCTAGCAGTTTGACTTAGCCATTGGTTTTGTCCCATCGGTGCAAATGTCAACACAGGGCAAACCGCAAATAAGGTCTTAGTATTATTCTGAAATAGCCTTGACCTCACAGACCACTTGAAAGGGACTCGGGACTCCCAACAGTCTTCTGCCCACACTGTGAGAATCTGCCCTGGAGGCTGCTCTGACAACAAAGGCCTGAGGTTTTCTCGAGGGAACAGCCCTAGTGGGGTGCGCCCACCGTGGACAGTGTGGGCCAGGAACAAATAGCTGGTGCTGCAGGTAGGAGGGTGTGTACCCCAGGGAGCCTGGGACACTAGAAAAATAACCGTACAAGGAGGAGGCTTAAATTATAAACGAAAAAAGAAGGATTTAAAACAAAGATGAAGACTGATAAAAGAACTTGCAGATTTCCAAAGAACTGAAGAGAAGTTCCAGCAATCAAAATTATAGTCATTGAAATTTAAAACTCATTGGACACAACAGAAGAGTGAATTAGTCAAAATAGAATGGCGCTCTGAGCAAATTACTGGGTAGGCAGCACAGAGAGATAGTGGGACCGTGAAAGTGAGGTTGAGTGGATGACAAAAAAAGTTAGACCCAGAGGAGAAAACGTGGGAGTAAAGCCAGTATTTATAAAGAATTTTCTAGCACTGATGAAAGACAGCATTACTTATATCCGGTAATCAAAACAAGTCTCAAGCAAGATGAATTAAAGCATTCACATCGGCGCAAGAGTAAAACCACTGAAAGATAAGAGAAAATCTTAAAATTGATTTCATAGAAAATGCCGGTACCCTACAAATTAAAAAAAAAAAAAAGATAGGCAACTAAGAAGGAAACAGACTTTTCAACAGAAACAACAGAGAGCAGACGAAAATGGAATAATACACCCAACATTCTGGAGAAACGACTGTCAGCCCGACTTGGATTAAAGACATTTGCCAGCGATATGTTTCTTAAAAGTCACTCACCTGAGGTGTAAGGGCCCAGGGAGACCGACAGGACAGGGCTGGGAGAGGCGCGGCCGCTAAGCACCAAGCGAGATGGTGGCTGTGTAGCGCTGCTGCTCTTCAGTTGCTAAGTGACTGCATGTACCTATTAGTTGAAATAGACTTTTAAGGCATAAAAGCATTATTAGGGAGTATCACCATCTAATGAGATGTGAATAAATTTGTCAGGAAGATACAATAATCCTGAACATGCAGTCTTGACAACCTATTTGTGTGTGTGTGGTGAGGGAGACAGAGAGAGGGAATTTGGCAGAATTATAAGAAGAGATAATAGTACTATAGTATAATAGTAATACTAGCTGATGTTGTCGAAGGCTGTGGTGAGCCCGACCCCGTTCGGAGTGCCCAGGCTGGCGTGTCCCCTCCCAGCAAGCCCATAAGGCATTTCCCATTAGTGGTTAGACAGGGTGGAGCTGGGCTCCAGAATCCAGCTGGCCTGTCTGTTTATCAGTACATCGTGCAGGTAAGAGCTAGAAAGGTTAATTAGTTTGGGCAAATGGGCGGCTCTAGAACCCTGTACCCGCCCTTGGAGAACATTCACTCTTTTTGGTACACATGGAATGTTTATAAAAACAGTCCTCCCCGCACCTCCCAGGGAGCCACACAGACCGAGCTCTGGGTAGGAGAGTGGCCCATTGGGAAGAGTGTTCTAGAGTAAGCTGAGACCCGGTGATGCAGACTCCCCCAGACTGTCTAGGAGATGGGGTGTGGGTCAGAGTCAGACCAGAAAAGCTGGGTGGAGGTTCGACAGCACTGAGAAAGTTCTGTCACAGCGCCCTGATACTCAGGCTGCCCTGCATTCCGCACGCTTGATGCCCTCCCTGCATGTTTAAGTATGTTCTTTTTATTCAGGGGCTTTGGGTGCTGGGAGAGAAGGGGAAGCAGCTGCCTTTCCAGGCCTAATGGTCTCCTGGGGGGCGGCTTGCACAAAGCAGAGCCGGGGAGGCCGCTGCTGGTTTCTGTGAGCCATGGTGAGAGCCAGCAGCATTGCCCTTTGGGAGGGCGAAGCTGGCAGGGGGATGTTGTGGAGCGAGCTCTATATGCCGTGTCATGGGGACCTGGCTCAGGCGTGACAGGGCTCCCAGCCATGGTCTACTTTATCGCTTGCTCAGCACAGAGGGCCCACACAAGCAGGGGAAGCGAGCCCCTTGGCTGGACCCCTGGGAGGCCCATTGCTCAGGTCAGGGTGGGTGGGTGGCTGCTCCCCACGCCTCTCCTTGTATCGGAGATGGGGGACAGCGGTACTGACTGCTGAGCTTTT
>PVKY010003655.1:0-21030 GCA_004027775.1 Bradypus variegatus
ATATATATAAATGAAGCAATTTAGGTGGGAGGCCAAGTTAGGATTCCACAAGTTGTTCAGCAAATAATTAACCTCCCAATTAACATCAGGTGCCTTGATGGAGATGGAACATGAATTTGGAGGGCTAGCAAATGGAGTGAATGTTCGCTGGGCGTGGTGGGGCCCAGGTTGGAGGGCATGTCTCATATGTTTGGTATGTGGGGGTGGTGCAGCTACAGTTAGAACCCCCAGGGAAAGGGTGCAGTCAGCACCCTTAGGAAGAGGAATGCTGCAAAATGCAAACAGCACTGATATTTTCAAAGTAGAAAATAACAATCACCTGGTTCAGTATTACTAAGAGGAGGCACCAACTAATCTCCCTGTCCCAGGAAACATCCAGGTGTCGGTATCGCTTCACGACCAAGGCCAGAGCACAATACGGCCCGCAGTGATAAAAATCCTTTCAAAGAAAGGCGAGGTCTCTGCACCCAAGAAGGCAGGAGAGCCAGAAGGGAGAAAAGGGGGTGACACACTGAGAATTTATGTTTATGAAACTTTTTCTTTGCTCCACCAAGCAGCCCTTATCTGCCTCCTCTTAAAGAAGGTCCTTTCATCAGTGCTCCCAACCCCTTTTTTGCCATCCCTCCTTCTGTAGCTCTCTTCTTCCCAGGAGCCTAGGACATAGCTGCCTTCACCCCCAAATACCAGGAGAAGCCCAACAGGGTAGGGTCCTCCAAAGCTGGCCCCACAACTCCCAGTTAGGGTACCACCTGCTAGCTCTCTAAATTCACAGTCCACCTCTAGCAGGGAACCTTAATGAATACAGCCTTGGAGAGGTTAAATGGCTTTCCTGAGAACATACAGTGAATAAGTGGCTTGAAAACAACAAGAAGCCATCGCACAAAAATTTTGAAAGCGTGAAGGACAAAAAGATGTACAGCGAAAAGCTCTTTTTCTCTCCTAGATCTCCTCCCTGGAGGCAAACCAGATACAAGTTTCTTATATGTCCTCCTAGAGAGAATCTATGCACATACAAGCACTCGCATATCTATTTCACCAGGCCCACAGCCTCTCAGGCCATAGGAGAATTGGGAGCTGGGTAAATAGTGCTCACAGAAAGCACACAGATCAACTCTGTGGAGTTGTCTGGTGCATAGGGAAAAGATAGGGCTGGGGCCTCAAGAGACTTAGAATAAAGTTGTGGCTCTGAATTGAAGTTCCTGTGCAAGCCCTTCTGTTCTAGTTTGCTAACGCAGCCAGGATGCAAAACACCAGAAATTGATTGGCTTTTATAAATGGGGTTTATTTGGTTACAGAGTTACAGTCTTAAGGCCATAAAATGTGCAAGGTAATGCATCAATAATCAGGTACCTTCACTGGAGAATGGCCAATGGTGTCCAGAAAACCTCTGTTAGCTGGGAAGGCACATGGCTGGTGTCTGCTCCAAAATTCTGGTTTCAAAATGGCTTTCTCCCAGGACATTCCTCTCTAGGCTTCAGTTCCTCAAAAATGTCACTCTCAGTTGCTCTTGGGGCATTTGTCCTCTCTTAGCGTCTCTGGAGCAAGAGTCTGCTTTCAACGGCCGTCTTCAAACTGTCTCTCATCTGCAGCTCTTCTCTCCGCTCCTGTGCATTCTTCCAAGTGTCCCTCTTGGCTGTAGCAAGCTCACTCCTTCTGTCTGAGCTTACATAGTGCTCCAGTAATTTAATTCAGACCCACCCTGAATGGGTGGGGCAACACCTCCATGGAAATTATCCAATCAGAGTCATCACCCACAGTTGGGTGGGGTGCACCTCCATGGAAACAACCTAATCCAAATGTTCCAACTTAGTCCCCACTAATATGTCTGCCCCACAAGATTGCATCAAAGATAATGGCATTTTGGGAGACATAATACATCAAACTGGCACACCTTCCATTCACTGGGCCTGAGTTAAGTCCTCTGAAAATGAGGGTGTTTGATTAGATTATTTCTTAAACACATCCTGGCTCTGATATTTTAGGAGTCTATGTAGCCAGATTGTTCTGGTAGCACGAAGTACAGAGGAGGGATCTTGGGCTCTGTAGACAGGCAGACCTGAATTTGAATCTCAGCTATGTCTCTCACCAGTTGTTTGAGCAGATCATATAACCCCTCTGAGCTTTGTTTGGCTTTTTCATTTGTAAAAGGAATAACTGTCGTACCAGCTGCCTGAGAGAGGGCCAGAACTTGAGTGGATGTGTTCCCTTGGGGACAGGCTACAGAGAAGCTGAGTTATCAGGTCAGCAAAGCTGCCCTGGCCTTCCTTACGGCTTGTTCTGTGTTCAGCTGGGCCCTGCAGTGGACACAAAGTGCAGGCACTGTTGTCACTGCAGTGCCCGCTGGGCAAGGGCTCCATGGCTGACTGGATCTCTATCCCTTTGGGGGTGTTGCCTATGGAGGACATCATTTGTGGAGGTCAGGAGGACAGGAAACCTTTACCTCTGCCTGGAGTGTAGCAAATGCCTTCTGCCTGCTCTGCTGGCCCCCAGGCCCTCCCCCTTGTACCCATCTTTTCCACAGCAGCCAGAATGCAGCTTCCCAAAACTCACATGTGTTTGAGTCATGACCCTTCCTGAAGCTTTTCAATCACTTTCCATTGGCCGTTAAGATCAAGTACAAATGTCTTGAGATATCTCAAAAGGTTCCCAGGACTGATCTCCTCTTTCCCCACTCTCCTCTTGAACCCTCCACTTCAGCCACACTGAAGTGTGGCAGTACCCCAAGTGCACCAGCTGTCAGGCATCTGCAAGCCTTTGCAAACATCTAATCCTGGAATGCTGTCTCCCCTTCTCCTCTTGGCTAATGCCCCCATGATCTTTGATCTAACCTCATAGGCAATCGTTCCAATGTATTTAAAGTGTATCTTTTTTTCATGTATTCTTGCAAAATCTTTATTGTTGGTGTGTGTGTGTTTTTTATTTTATATAAAATGGCTCTGTATCATGTAGTACATTGTTTCTTACTTTTTTTCACTCAGTGTTAGGTTTGTTTTTTTTTAATTTATCAAAGTGAAATTCACATAGCATGAATTTAACTATTTTAAAAGTGAACAATTCTGTGACATTTAGGACATTCACAATATTGTGCAACCATCACCTTTATCTGGTTCCAAAACATCTCCATCTCTCCAAAATAAAACCCTGTATCTGTTAAGCAGTGTCTTTCCATTCCCCCCCCCTTCCCTCAGCTCCAGAAAACTACCAATCTGCATTTTGTCTCTGTGGATTTACCTAGGGATATTTCATATAAATGGAATCATACAATATGCAACCTTTTTGTCTGGCCTCTTTCACTGAAGCTAATGCTTTTGAGGTTGATCCACTCAGCAGTATGTATCGGTACTCCATTCCTTTTTATGGCTGAATAGTATTCCATTGTAATTATACCACAATTTCTTTATTCATTCATCCATTGATGGACATTTGAGCTGTTTCCACCTTTTGGCTATTTTTAATAGTGCTGCTATGAAAATTTGTGTACACGCATTTGTTTGAGTACCTGTTTTCAGTTCTTTGGGGTATATACCTAGGAGTGGAACTGCTGGGTCATATGGTAATTCTATGTTTAACTTTTTTGAGGAACCACTAAACTGTTTGCCATAGCAACTGCCCCATTCTACATTCCCACCAGCAATGCACAAGAGTTTCTACTTCTTCACATCCTTGCCAACACTTGTTATTTTTCCTTTCTTTTTTTTCATATCCATTCTAGTAGTTATGAAGTGGTATCTTATTGTGGTTTTGATTTGCATTTCTCTAATGATTAATGATGAAGCCCAATTTGTCTATTTGTTCTTTTGTTGTTCATGCTTTTGGTGTCACATTTGAGAATTCATTGCTAAATTGAAGGTCATGGAGATTTGCCCTTATTTTTGTTCTAATAGTTTTATGATTTTAGCTCTTCTATTTAGGTTGCTAATCCATTTTGAGTTAATATTGTATATGGTGTGAGGTAGGGATCCAACCTCATTCTTTTGCATGTGTATTTCCAGTTTTCCCTGCACCATTTGTTGAAGAGACTATTCTCTCCCCATTAATTGGACTTAGCACCTTTGTTGAAAATCAATTGGCCATAGTTGTGTAGATTTATTTCTGGACTTTCAATTCCATTCCATTCATCTATATGTTTATCCTTATGCTGATACCACACTGTTTTGTAGTTTTGTAGTAAGTTTTGGAATCAGGGGATGTGGGTGCTCCAAATTTGTTCTTCTTTTTCAAGATTGTTTTGGCTATTTGGAGCCCCTTGCAATCACATATGGCCTTGAGGATAACTGTTATATCTTTAAGGTCTTTCATGTTTCTGTGTTATCATCTATTCATTCACCCGTAACTACTCCATAATCCCCCAGGGTGGACACCTCTCCTGCCTCCCAGATTTGACATGAATTGCTTCCAACTTTCCCACACTACAAATAACACCGTAGTGAACATCCTTGTCCATGTCCCCTTGTGGACCTATGTGAGAATCTCTTTGGGATACAGAGCCAAGAGCCCCAATTTCTGGCTCAAAGGGGGTGTTTATTCAACCTGCTCCCTAAATGCATGTCCCAGACCACATCTTGAACCTCTGCACTTCAGGGCCTTCATATCCCCACCCCACCCCCACAGCCCTCATTATTACCCAGCTTCTAGTTTCTGCCAGTCTAATAGGTGTAAAGTGATAGCTGTTGTTTTAATTTTCATTTCTTTGATTACTAATGCATTAGAGAATCTTTTTATTTGCTTGTTAATATTTTGGATTTCCTGTTTTGTAAATTGCCTAAGTGCTTTGTCATTTTCTTTTGAATTTACTGCCTTTCCCTTGTTGATCTGAATATTTATTATAAATGCTCTGTATTATCTTTTGTTGATTTTATTTTTTCCTTGGGCTTTAGACTTTGCAGATCTCTGTGGCCTTCTTTCTATTTTTCAAACATGCCAAGCTCATAGCTTTCATGGCCTTTGTTTTTGTTGTTCTCTCTGCCTGTCACTCTCCTCTCTCAGATACCTTCATGTGTCTTTTGACATTTAGCTCTGAGATTTCACCTCCTCAGGCACATCTCTCCACCCAGAACCTCTCCTTTGCATTCCCTGGTTTTGCTGTCTTCACAGCCATATCGCTGTTCATTCATTGTTTGCTTATTGTCTGCCTCCAGACAATCTTAGTGACTGTTGAACCCCAGCCCCTGGTGCACTGTTTGGCACACAGTAGGTCCTCAATAAATGTCTGTTGAATGAATGAATACATACACCCCAGTCCTGGAGCATCAAATGAGGAAGAGCTTGAAGGCAAGGCTAAGAGTAGTGATAAGAAGCTAACATTTATTGGGTCTTTACTATGTGCCAAACATTTCAGGTAGATTATCTCCTACTCCTCATAATAATCCTGTGAGGTAAGCATTCTTATTATCCCACTTACAAGATGAGGAAACTGAGGTACAGAGATAAAAGAAGGTGCCCGAGGTGCAACAGCTAGAAAATGGCAGAGGAGAAGCCAGGACCCAAGTGATCTGTGCCAGAGCTGGGGTTCTTAACCTCTACACAGAGGGCCTCTCAAAGGGAGGGGGAGGGAGAGGAAAGGAGATGAGCGCGGCCAGGACGGGGCACCTGCAGCACCCTGATCGGAGAAGTGTGGGCCTCCCAGAGCTGGAGGTCACGGGGTGAGAAAGCTGCGAGGAGGGGAATGTTTCCCCCCATGTCTCAAAGGACACTAGTGAGGCCCAGAAAGGGAAAGTGACCAGGCCGTGGCCCCCCAGCAGACAAATCAAGCTCCCCAAGCTGCGGCAAGTCTGCTCTGCCCAACCTTCTCTCCGCAGTGACCGCGTGGCGCGCATCGGGCTGGGCGTGATCCTGAACCTGGCCAAAGAGCGCGAGCCGTTGGAGCTGGCGCGGAGCGTGGCAGGCATCTTGGAGCACATGTTCAAGCACTCAGAGGAGACGTGTCAGCGGCTGGTGGCGGCCGGTGGCCTGGACACGGTGCTTTATTGGTGCCGCCGCACCGACCCGGCGCTGCTGCGCCACTGCGCGCTGGCGCTGGCCAACTGCGCCCTGCATGGCGGCCAGGCGGCGCAGCGGCGCATGGTGGAAAAGCGCGCCGCCGAGTGGCTCTTCCCACTCGCCTTCTCCAAGGAGGACGAGCTGCTGCGGCTGCACGCCTGCCTCGCGGTGGCGGTACTGGCGACCAACAAGGAGGTGGAGCGCGAGGTGGAGCGCTCCGGTACGCTGGCGCTCGTCGAGCCTCTAGTGGCCTCGCTGGACCCCGGCCGCTTCGCCCGCTGTTTGGTGGACGCCAGCGACACAAGCCAGGGCCGCGGACCCGACGACCTGCAGCGCCTCGTGCCGCTGCTTGACTCGTCGCGCATGGAGGCTCAGTGCATCGGGGCTTTCTACCTCTGCGCGGAGGCTGCCATTAAGAGCCTGCAGGGCAAGACGAAGGTGGGTGCGGGTATGGGACTGAGTGGGCGAGGGTTAGAAGGCATCTGAGAAGGCTTCTCGGAGGAAGTGACATTCAACTAGGACTTGAAATACACCTAAGAGTTAGGTGAAGACAAATCTAGGGATGAGGGCACCAGTCCTTCAGATTTTGAAGGCAAAACCAGGAGTTTGAACTTGGTCTTTAGGGCAAGGGGAAGCCATCAAGTAGTTTTAAGCAGGGGACACTTGTGTGTCACAAAGATCACCTGGGCTGCTGTGTGGAGATGACATCTGCAAGGGGGTGGAATTGAAAGCAAGAGGGCCAGATCAGAAGCCATGAAGGGGACAGTTGAGATGGTGGAGGCAGGGCTTGGGGTAAGTCAGCAAATGCAGAGAGGAGCAGACATATTCAAGAGGTGTTTCAGGAATGGAATTAGTACTTGGTGATTGGCTTGGTGAGGGAGAGGTAGGAACTAAGGAAGCACGTTTTGGGACCGCTGGAGAGCTGGTGTGGACACAAGACATCTTGCTCCCTCCCTCCTCCCCCCTGCAGGTGTTCAGTGACATCGGTGCCATCCAGAGCCTGAAACGCCTGGTCTCCTACTCCACCAACGGCACCACTTCAGCACTGGCCAAGCGTGCGCTGCGCCTGGTGGGTGAGGAGGTGCCACGGCCCATCCTGTCCTGTGTGCCCAGCTGGAAGGAGGCCGAGGTGCAGACGTGGCTGCAGCAGATTGGCTTCTCCCAATTCTGCGAGAGCTTCCGGGTACAGCTGCCTGGGGGTGGGGGTGGGGGCGCTACCTGTAGTCCGAGTGGGTGCATCCTTGAGGGGCCGGCCCGCAGTTGCTTGGGGCTCTCTGGCTTCCTAGGCACAGATGTCTCTTCCTCCATCAGGTCCGCATCCCCTCTCCTGGGGGTGGGGGGGAGCCTATACCCAGCCACCTTAGGGGTCACTCTGGTGTGAACTGGGTCCAATCCGCCTCCCCCATGGCCATCTCCAGTTCCCCACACCTGCATCTGTGTTTGGGGTTCAAGGGCTGAGAAGGAGGGCCCATTCTTACAGCTGTCCCCTCCTCCAGGAGCAGCAGATAGATGGTGACCTGCTTCTGCGGCTCACAGAGGAGGAGCTCCAGATGGACCTAGGCATGAAATCAGGCATCACCCGCAAGAGGTACAGACCTTCCTGCCCCCCCCAGCTCCCCCTCCCCTCAAGTCTAACTGCTCCCTCTGCCACTAACCAATCCGGAGTCAGACCTCAGCATCCTCTCTTTCGTGTGTGCAGGTTCTTTAGGGAGCTCAGGGAGCTCAAAACATTCACCAACTATGCAACATGCGACCGCAGCAACCTGGCTGACTGGCTGGGCAGCCTTGACCCACGCTTCCGCCAGTACACGTATGGCCTGGTCAGCTGCGGCCTGGACCGCTCCCTGCTGCACCGTGTGTCCGAGCAGCAGCTCCTGGAGGACTGTGGCATCCGCCTGGGTGTGCACCGTGCCCGCATCCTCACAGCAGCCAGAGGTCAGCCTGCCCACGTGGCTCTCCAGCCCACCCCCAGCCCTGGTCGTGGAGGGGTGAGGGAGACACCTGGTGGGGCCTCAGCGCCACCCTGGGAGTTACAGAACACATAGGCAGTGCCAGACTGAGCTCTGGGGATGTAAAAGTGAATGTGTTGCAACTGCCCTCAAGCAATTCCCAGTCTGGGGTGGGTGAGAGGGTGGGGTGGGAGGCAGGTATATAAACAGGTGGAAAATAGAGCAGGAAGTACCCCTAGGATTCCAGTGGGATTTCAGAGAAAGTACTGCTACCCTGTCCACCCAGGAAGGGACCTCGGAGAGGAGGGGATGCCTGGCCAGACACTGAGGATGTGATGGGGTGGGATGGGGTGGGGTGGCAGGAGGAGGGGTAGCCCAGGCAGGGGGAGCAGCATATACAAAAGTGTGCCTGGAGGGTGCATACGTGCAGTGGGGTGGGAAGACAGGGCTCATCCTAATAGCCAACAGCTTACAAAGTATTGGCTATGTGCTTTGGGGAGGTCACAAGGGCAGAGTGGATTCTAGGGTTCTAGCAAAACCCTCCCCTTTTCACTGAGACATTAGCTAATATTTATTGGTCAGTTACTATATGCCAGCTACTATATTAAATTTTAATGGATATTAGCCCATTAATCTGCACATCCATCTGTTAAGCTGTACATCCATTCTATACAGTGGTGGTGCTCATTTTTTCTAATCAACTCTAAAAACATTCTAAAGAATAAAAAGAGGTATAATTTAACTTAAAATGTCCAGTTCAAGGAGTTTTGAAAAATGTATACCCCTGTGTAACTACCCTCACCATCAATGATAAAGAACATTTCTGTCATGGGTGTTAAATTAATAGATGACTAAACTAAGATCTAAAGAATTTAAGTGAATTACCCAAGGTTATAGAAGCCATTATAAGACAACTAGGATCTTTCTGCTTCATAAACAGAAAAATGTTTTCTCTGGGTGCCAACTCTGCATATTACAACAGGGTAGACGCTATTCATTCATCCACTCATTTAAAAACCGACAAAGGCTTTTGCCCATTTTTTGCTTCAACCAAAGCAAGTTGGCTTTTGTCATTTTTATATTGCAGCTTCCTGTAAGCAATCCCAAGATAACATTTTTTTTAAAAAATAGGAGTGTCCTAGGGCTAAAATAGCTTATAAATTCCTTCCATAGAGAGTACAGAGCCATGCATAGGTTTTAAGTGAGGTCGATGACATGCTCAGATTTGGGTTCTAGAAAGATCCCCTGGTAGGGGTGGCAGATGGATTAGGCTGGGCAAGTGTGAATTTGGGGAGACCAGTGAGGAGGCTGGAGTTAGGGACCTGGACACAGGGAGGGCCCTGGGGCTGGTGTAGGTAGAGTCCACAGAGCATGGTGCCTGGCTCTGAGGCTGAACGTCAGCTCCCCGGGGGCAGGCTGTCTGCTTTGTTCACTGCTGTATCCCAAGTACTAAGAATAGTGCCTGGAACTCAGTAAATGCCAAATAAATATTTGCTGATTGAAGGAACTAGAGGCAGGAGTTAAAACTGATATCCAGATTTCTGGCTCTGGTGGGAAACTAGGAACCGGGGCGAGGGGCAGACTTGGGCTGTGTTGAGATTGGAGTGTCCGTAGGCAGCTGGTTGTGCAGGCCTGGAGCCCCGGAGAGAAGGAGGAGCTGGAGATGCATGTCAGTGTCCCTAAAACATAGCTCTTGCCTCCCGAGAGGACTCACCAATAGTTTGCGTCTTTCCTTCCCACAGGCTCCATCTCTTCATCTCAGTGACCCTTTTTGGAGCAAGCCCCACCTGGGCCACCTGCCATCCTGCATGGGCTGGGCTGAGAGGGTGGGCTGGGCAGAGAACTAAGTCCCCAAGGGATGATGTACCTCATGGTGAGTGGTGGGGAGGGTCCCTCACAGTGCCATTTCTTGTCCACCTCAGAAATGCTGCACTCCCCGCTGCCCTGCACCAGCAGTAAGCCCAGCGGGGATACCCCAGATGTCTTTATCAGCTACCGCCGAAACTCAGGCTCCCAACTGGCCAGGTGAGGAGGGGCAGGCGGGCAGCCTGGGGTTTGGAGCAAGGCCATATGGTGACACGGGACCTCTTTGCAGCCTCCTAAAGGTGCACCTGCAGCTGCACGGCTTCAGTGTCTTCATTGATGTGGAAAAGCTGGAAGCCGGCAAGTTTGAGAACAAGCTCATCCGGAGTGTAATGGGTGCCCGCAACTTTGTGCTGGTGCTGTCAGCCGGGGCACTGGACAAGTGCATGCAGGACCACGACTGCAAGGACTGGGTGCACAAGGTAGGTGCCAGCCTTGGCCTCTGTGGCCCAGCACTGGCCGGTGGCCTCGGGGACAGAGTCCTCCTCCCATCCCTTCTCGTCTGCATACCCCAGCAACACTTAACCCCGAAACACCTCCCTGTCCCGGCCAGAAGTCAAGAGCCACAGCTCTGACTTTAGCAAGCCACTTAGGCTCTCCAAACCTCCGTTTCCACATCTGCAAAAGGATTATTGTGATGGTCAGAGAGGGATGAAAATACTTTGAAAAACAGGCTCTGTGAGGGCAGGGGCGAGGGCTGGATAAACATACTGACAGGCAGGATGGAATAGCTGTTAAGAACAAAGATGTAAGTTTGAATCTTGGCTCTGGTTTTAGGCAAGTTGTTTAACCCCAATGAGCTTCATTTTTATTTATGGGAAGTGAAGATAATAAGAGCATTGAACCCCCCAGCATATTGTTATAAGGATTAAAACAGCTAAAGTATGTGACGTGCTTAGCAGAGTGCCTGAGTCATGATACCTGTTGAATAATGGTAGCAATTTTTCCTATGAATGTAATTATTACAACTACAACCATTGCTTAAATCACTGTTTTAGTTTCCTAGCTGCTAAAACAAATACTATACAATGGGTTGGCTTAACAACAGGAATTTAGTGGCTCACAGTTTCAGAAGCCAGAAAGCTTGCTTCCTGTTGGGTTTGGTATCTTCTGGCTGGCTGGCAAATTTGGGGGTTCCCTGGCTTTTCTGTCACATGGCAATGCACATGACACCGTCTTCTTTCTCTTCTGGGTTCCAGCTTCCGGCTGTTCCCCATGGCTTCTCTTTCTGTGTCCAGTTTCCTTTGCTTATAAGAACTTCAACCATTCAGTCTGGGCACACCTTAACTAATAACATCCCAAAGGTCCTATTTACAAATGGTTCATACCCATAGGACCAGGGGTTGGGACCTGAACATTCCTTTTGGGGGGGGGACATGATTTGATCCCCAATAATCTCCATTGTGTCTTCAGTGCCTGGCACATAGTAGGAATTTATTGAATATGGAATGAACGATGGGTGGATGGACCCACATCCCATCTGTAGGTTATTAATCATTAGTCAGGCTGTAGGAATCGGGGCTGGAGCTGAGGGACACAGAAATCATCTGAGACGGGGCTCTTGTCCTCAAGCAGCTGAGGAGAAAAGAATATGCCCCAAATTACTAGATTCTATATAACTTGGTATAAATGCTAAGCCAGGTAGGCGAACCTGTTACTTACTGTAGTGGTATGGAGAAGGGAGAGAGCACTGATGGCTGTAATAATCAGGGAAGACTGCGTGGAGGAAGCGTAACTTGAGAAGAGCCTTAAGAATTTACATAAGTGCAATAGAAGGGACCCCAGGCAGGGGGAACAAAATTCGCGATGGAACAAAGGTAGAGATGAGAAAGATGCCAGGAACTTACATGCATCATTGGTATTGCTTTCTCCCCTTTACAGAGAAACACTGAAGCTCAGGGAAGCAGGATAATTTTTCCCACAGCCACACTACTAGTGTAGAAATCATAAAAGCTAGACTTTGAACTCCATCCTTCTGACTTCAGAGCCCACGTTCTTTCCCAGGCCCTGTATGTACTCTTTTACATGGCACAGATGTGACGGGGTGTGAGGGGAGGTGGTGGGGTAGGATTGGATTCAGTACAAATGAGACATGATTGTGTCTCTTCCCACCTCCATGTTCAGTGAAATCATGTTGGTAGTTTGAAATCTGCCATGGTGGGAGTATTTACACCAAGGAAGTTGGGAAACACTACACATCAGGGCTTTGCTTTTTCATTTGTTCACCCCCAACCCTCCAAAGAGCTGTCTGCTAAGCATTTACCAGCACGCCATTGGTTGGATAAGAACTATGGAACCCGGTTATGGAGTGTGTAAAGGCAGGGAGAAGACCTGTGCTTAAAGCACTGGGACACGAGAGCGGTGATGCCAGGGTAGTGGGGTTTAGGAGGAAGGCTCTGACGCTATGGTGCAGTTCTGACTGGCAACTGGCAAAGGGAAATTGTCAAGCCTGAGAGGCCCTGCCGGAAGGGCTGTGTACTGGGCCTCGTTTGGGGAGGGGGCACCGGGCCGGGAGACATCCTGGAGGAACACGGCAGATGGCCCAGAGCGGGTGGCAGACTGTCTTCTGAGACACAGACAGGAACATTGGCAAGCTCCATGAGAGCTCAGACCTCACTTTGTTCACTGTATCCCTGAAGGATGCCAAGGGTGTGGTTGGCACAGCATAGGCCCTTGAAAAAGTTTATAGAAAAACTGAATTAACAAGTAAACGAATTCACTCATTGTGATGAGCTGAGGTGACTGGGAGAGCCATATCCACTAGGTCAGAAGTCCTGACTAATCAGGTTTTGTTCTTAACTAGCTGCATGATCTTCAATAAGCCATTACCCTCTCTTGGCCAGCTTCTGCATCTGTGCAATGAGTGGTTTGGCTGTCTTTGGTTCTGTGTAATTCTGGGTGAAACAAATGTCAAAAACTTCCCCGATGTATTGCTGCAGGGTCAGAATTCATCCAGATGCTCAGCAGACAGACAGGCAGCAAGGCTTGCTCAAAACAGCCCTGGACTTGGCATCTGAGGGCTTGAGTCAGAGGCCGGGCCCCTCCTGGGCTGGGCGTGTGTGAGACTCAGGCTTCCTTCTCCTTGCTTGAAAAATGAAGAGGCTCCCCAGAGAGCCAGTCAGGGTCAATGCCATGCAGGTTCTTTCCCCAGGAAAACTTCTGCTCCACAAGGGCGCTGGACACCCCTGTTCTCCCAGCAGATGGGGAGGAGACAGGGAGGTGGTAGGAGCCTCAGCCTTGGGGCTTTTGAGTCTCAAAAGCTCCATCATCCCTCCTCGGTTGTTTTAGTGCCTAATTGCCTCTGGTTGTAAAAGGAGTTTTAAATTTCCTTTCCCACAGCCACATTTAGTGGACAATCAATACGGAAAACCACACGTGAATTGCACTCAGGAAAGTCCAATTCCTGTGATCCCCTCCTTGAAAGGAAAAAAAAATAACCTCAGTAAGCACTCACCCTAGCACCCATTAATAGTAAGGAATATCCTCAGAACAACCCTGTGAGGAAGGTCTTAGAATCCCCACTGTACAGAGGAAGAAATACTAACACCTCTTATTTATTAAACATGCATTGTATGCTAGATACTAGTCTAACCGCCTTGCATGGGGTGTCACAGTTACACCTCCCAACAATCCTACAAGGTAGAGGTTACCATTAACCCTATTTTATATAGTAGAAAAGAGATTTGAGAGGCTGTTGTTTTCGTCTCAGGTCACATGGCCTGTGTCAGAGAGGTGATTTGAACCCAGATCTGATGATCCCAGGTTGCAGCCCCCAAGCTTAGCTCCTGGACTGTCGCCACATCCATCCATCAAACCTTTAAATGGTTATTGGGGGTGGACTACGGGCAGGGCTTTGTGAAAGTTGTTGGGGATATAAAGTGAGTAAAAAACAGACCTAGTCACTGCCCTTCTGCCTGGCGGGGGAGACAGGTATTAAGAAAGTTACCTGTTAATTAATTAAATCTGCGTCTGCAGCAGGACTACACTCTGCTGTGAAAGCCCACAACCGGGGATCTGACCTGGTTGGGCGGTGAGGGAAGACTTCCCTGGGAAAGTACTGATGGAGCTCAGATGAGCAAACCGAGTAGGCCTGAGCTCAGTGAAGGGGCAGGGAAGGGCGGCCCAGGTGGAGGAAAGGGCCTGGTGGCGAGGGTGAGGGTGTGGCCGGGAGGAGAGTGCAGGGGCAGAAGAGTTGGAGAGGTGGGCCGTGGCTCCTCACACAGAGCTTTGTAGGCCATTTTAAGCAGTTTGGACTTTTATTCTAAGCACCAAGATGTCTTGAAGAATTTTTGGTAAGGAGTGACATGATCAGATTTGCATTTTGCATTGATTAGCTGGGTGAATGGGGGCAGTATGGGGAGCAAGTTAGAGGGGTGAGAGTGGATGAGGGGAGATGTGCTGGGGGCTAATGATCATGAGAGGTTAGAGCAAGGGGATGGGGAGGGGAGAGAAAAATGGGTAGACTTGAGAAACAAGTGAGGAGTACAGTTGGCAGAGCTCATGATAGATCCATCTGGATGTGAGGGTGAGGGAGAAGTCAGTTTACTGCAGGAGGGCCGCTAGCTCAGACCCTCAGGGTCGTTCCTGGATGGGGACAAAGGTCTCTCCCCCTTAACCTCCAGGCCCCTCTCTGCTCTTTCTGCAGGAGATCGTGACTGCCCTGAGCTGTGGCAAGAACATTGTGCCCGTCATAGATGGCTTCGAGTGGCCTGAGCCACAGGCCCTGCCTGATGACATGCAGGCCGTGCTCACCTTCAATGGCATCAAGTGAGCCCTTGGGTCCCCAGGACAGAGAACCCAGGGGGGTGGATACAGATCACCCCATGAGGCACTATGTGGGCAAAGCAAATGCCCTCTACCTTCCCCACTGACCCGTGCCACCCCGTGCTCACAGGTGGTCCCATGAGTACCAGGAGGCCACCATCGAGAAGATCATCCGCTTCCTGCAGGGCCGCTCTTCCCGGGACTCGTCTGCAGGTTCCGACAACAGTTTGGAGGGTGCTGTCCCCTTGGGCCCAAACTAACCACCCCCAGTTCCCAAGTCCTGCTGTGACCCCTCCCTCCCCATTGCCAACGTCCTCCCCATTGGAGCAGCAACTCAAGAAGGCCTCCCTGGGCAGAGACAGCCTGGACTCTTCTTGGCAAGTGGCTCTCGCCTCCCCCACCCTCACGGCCCACCTTGGACAGGAAGCCAGGCATTGGGGTGGTGAGGTTTAAACCTCACCCAGGGCCTGCCGCCACCACCCAAGCCTGCAGCATGGCTCTGTCCCAGATGTGAGGAGGGTCCCTGCTCAGTTCTGGAGACACTGGAGATTGGGGGATTGCTGCACACACTCCCCTCCCCTGCCCTGATAGCAGCCAGCTCAAGTAGGGTGAAGGACTTTGCCGTCTCCGGCCTGAGCGCTGTAGCTTGAAGCAAGAGTCTGGGCCCAGGAGCCAGCCAGGGATGAGGCCAATGATGGTTCTGGGATCATCACTTCCTTCCACCTTGTAGCCTTGCCCTATAACCACTCAGTGCCCTTATCTGCCTGGGCCTGGTCCCAGATGCTGCCTCCCAGCCTTCCTGAGCTGCAGTCTCCTTTGCCACATCCAGGGTTGATCTGTACCTATGGGTGGCTTTGCTGCAGTTCCTGGTGCATGGGAGCCCCCTGCTTGGGCTTGGACAGGGGGGCCAATCCCCAAAGGGTAGCTAGCCTGCCGTACCCGGTGCCTGCCACCCAGGCTGGCCTAGCCAGCTTCCCCAGCCCCTCACCAACCCTTGTTCAGGGCACCAGGCAGCAGCCTGGGTAGAGCCTGCAGCTCGGTGGGAGGAGGCAGGAGCCTGAAGGACAAGGGTTGTTATCCAGGGCTGTTCCTCCAACATTATGTATATTTAATGTGCACCTGGGGATCTTGTTAAAATGCAGATTTGATTCAGATCTAGGAGGGGACTGAGATTCTGCATTTCTCATAAATTCCCCAATGAGTCGATCCTGCTGGCTCTAAAACACTAATCCCTCACAAATCCTTGCCATTTCCCAAAGACCACGCCGCGGTCTCTGTAATCCCACAACACTATCTGGTATTATCATCTCCATTTTACAGAGCTCAAGGCTCAGAAAGGTGGAGTGACCAGTTTCCCCACTCCTTAGTGAAGCCCCAGTATGCATTCAGGCCTTCCAGAACCCAGTCCACCGCCTGGTGGAACTGGCCTGTGAGACACCCTGGAGATGCTGCCTGTGTGGAGCTGTCCACAGTCGGCTTCCCCCTTGTCCCAAAGAATCTAGCAGTGAGGGGTGGGTTCAGGCAACAAAAGGCTGACCCAGGTGCCATAAAGAAATAAGTGAGTGGGAATGTCCCTCTGTCCCTCCCTCCAGTAAACACACACTCAGGGCTAGTGGGGTCAGCTGAACCTGGCCCTGCCTGCTGAGGGCAGTGGGTTCACACCTCAAGGCTTGCTCAGCTCCCACTGCCCGTCCCCTACCTCCAGGTGCTGGCCAGGCCGCTCCTAGCTCCCAAGCCACATCAGAAAGTCAAAGGTCTTGCTCCAGACTTGGGACTCCTCCTTCCCACTCCCCTCCCTGCCAGACACTATCTTCAGCATGGTCCTGGCCCCGAGCACTTTGGTCCTGATCATGCTCGATTCCCAGCTGCCCTCCTTCCTTCATGCCCCGGGACGGCCCACCACACCAGCCCAGGGTCAGGGCCTGGACCCGCTGGTGAACAAGGCAGACTGGATGTTGCCCTCCCGAAGCAGAGACAATAGTACGGCGTGGTAAGTATTCTCGAGGGGAAGCTTTCTGTTTCTGTCCCTAGTCAGCCCTGCTCCCTCCTAGGGCCCCCATGGGCAGTACCGAGAGGTTCCCTGGCCCTTTTTTCTGTTTGGCACACCCTCCACTGCTGCATACCTCCACGAGCTGGCGGCAGGGATGACCTCTGCCCCCCTTCTCTATCTCTGTGGGGAATCCCAGCCCCGAGTCCAGCCCCAGCGGAGCAGCCGAAGTGATAACCCTTCCCCCAGCCTGGCCAATGTGTTCAGGGGTGACTGCCTCCCACAACCTGGGCAGGGACCTTGGCCCTCACCCTCAACTTACACCTGGCCCCTTACGGCTGGTCCTGAGACAGAGGGCTGAGAAGTGGCCTTTCCAACAAAGTCTGCTCTGACCCGGGTCTCCAGAGACAGGGTTTTCTGTTTGGCTGGGCTGCTGCCCCCAGGTTAGGGCCGAGTCAGCTGGCCCCCACCCTACCTCTCCCCAGGGGCCTAGAACTGCTCAGGGACACTCAAAGACCATCCTGCCCCTTGGTCCAAAAGTCCAGCCACCACTCATTCATCCTTCTCCCAGGCCCACCCAGGACAGTGAAAACAGGCATCTCGTTCTAGAATGTATAAACTGGGATTTCAGGACGTCATCTGGTCCAGTGTTTCTTAAACTGGCCCAACAAGGAGTGCTCTCTAGGATCAGGTAGTCTGGGGCATCGCTGATTAGCCCTGCCCAGAGGGGCTTGCTCCAGGTCACCCAGCTGGGCAGTGGCAGTGCCCAGAGTGGGACCCAGGCCCGAGGCCCACTCAGAGCCTCTCTACTCTCCTTGCTGCCTGCCTCATGGTGGGACAGTGGGTAGAGGGCCGTCTCCTTGCCTAGGTCTCCCAAGGACAGAGGGGACAGTGAGGTAGGAGCCTGGAAATGGCCCAGGTGACGGATGTCTCAGCTGGCTCTGGTTTGCCCCTGGGCCACCCCCATTGTCCCTGCATGACTTCCAGCCACGGAAGCACTGGCTGGCAGCACGGGCAGGGCAGGTGAGAGAGAGCAAGGATAGAAGCGGCAGCAGAGTCCGGGTGGGCAACTCTGGATTGAAGTCAAATACCAGCTGATTTCGGTCTGCTCAGAAGGCTTATGGCCCTCATCGCAGTGCCTTAATATTAAATCAGATTCTGCCTTTCAACTTCAGATTCAGGCCTTCCTAACTCCCTAGACACAGGCCCTTCGTTCTCTGTGGGTCACCAGGATCCTGGATCACATGGGGTGTGAGCTCCATCTCCCAGGTTCCTGTTGCTGAGAGGCCAGTGACAGCAAGCACAGGAGGGCTGGGTGGTAACAAAACATTCTGCTTGGGATGACCAGGAAGGCCCTGCAAGGAGTGGCCTTCTGACTGCCCCTCCAGAGGAGCCAGGGCTCTGCCCCAGAGCTTCTCCACCGGCTTGAGGCAAGCCCGGCAGCCCTGCATCTCCCAGCAGCTCAGGAAAAGGGGGGTCAGATGAGGCCTGGGCTGGCCATGTCCAGCACCAGTCATCACTGGGCAGTTCAGGGGCTCCCTCCCAGCCCAACAGCTGCTGTTGTGACACAGTTGGAAAAACCAAGGCCAATACCTTGGAGACCAGAAGTTTCATTTCCGTGTGATCATAGGGATTTATTATTGTGGTTGACATTGCTGGGCTCTGGGACCCACACAGACAGCGGCACTGTCTCCAGAGGGCACTAAGCCCCTCCCCTGAACCTCCCTCCCCCCAAAACTGGCACTACCTGACACTATATTTATCATTAAAAAGTGTCAGGCAGCTGGTACACACGTCATGAACTGAACACTGTGGGCTGGGCAGTTTTGACTGGAAGTAGAGACACCGGTCCTCATGCTTCTGCTGGTTCTTGAGGTGTCACCTCCATCCTGGAGGGTTCTAAGTGACAGATGGCATAAAGGGTGAACAGACTCCTCTCCCAATGGCTCTCCCACCCCCTCCCTGCCCCGGAGTGGGCCTGTCTGGGCTATGATTCCACATCCTAGAGTCGCAGGTTGGCACAGTTGTGGATGAGGTGGGGCCTTGGTCTCGCCTGACCACTTCTTCACAGCACAGCCCTTTGAAGGAGCTGCAGTGCTGCTGTGAGCTGGTTAGAGCTCAGTCCACTCCTTTTGCCCCTGTCCCATGGTCCAGACAGATCAGGGACTCTGGGGAAACTGCTGGAATTCAGGGTGAGGATCAGCCTTTTCCAGCACCCTGCGAAAGATCAGAGAGAAGGTTCAGATGTGATATGGCTCCTGTTTAGAGAAGTCACACAGCCTTTACTTGGGTGGGTTGGTCCAGATATTTCCTTCCTATAGCCCCTCCCCAGGCTGAGAGGTAGAGGGCAATGCCCCAAGACAGGGAGCTCTGGAAAATGGCTCTTATGGATATAGGGAGGAAGTCAGTGGGCCAGGCTAGCCTGGGATTCCCTTTAGCATATTTTCTGCTGCCATAGTTCTAGCTATAAAATGGGAGATGAGGGGAACTGGGGGAGAGAACACAGCCTTGCTGAGAAGCCATACTGTTAGCCTTATCATTTCCCTACCCAAGCCTCCAGCCTGCCCTTGGGGAATGGCTCTGGAGGGGTTAGGCAGCTATCTGCAATGGGAAAGTCAGCCTGGGACTGAGACACCCAGAAGGGAAGGGTTCGCAGGAGTGAAGCCACTATTTCTGATTGGGAGGAGGAGGAAGGGAAAACCCTTAGGATAAGGGGCCCCATTATGAGCATGGGTTGAGGGCCCCGCATTACCCAAGCAGAATGGCCGGGATGAGGAGGAGGCCAGCTCCTAGGAGGAAGGGGAACCCCTTCATGAAGTTCAGGGTGGCCGGATACAGCGAGTTGAAGATGCCGGTGGCTGTCAGCATGGCTAAGCTATTCACGCAGGCCACAGCAGAAAAGAGAGCACCTGTGAAGAAAAAGATACTCTGCTCCTGAGTCTGAAAGACCCAGGTTCAAATCCTGATGCCACTACATGACAGCTGTGTGACCTACGGCAAATCACTTAACCTCTCTGAGTCTATCTCACCTGTAAATCCATCAAGTGTTGTGATAAGGAGAAAATGGGGTCTTCCATGGAAAGCGTCTAGCGCACAGAGGGTACTAACTAAATGGTTGCTATCAAATCCACATTAAAAGCATGTATGATATCTTCTAATGAAAGCCTAAGAAAAATGGTTTTTGATTTATCCTCTTTGATATGATCTTTTGTTTGGGACTGACTGCTGGTTTGATTCCCACTTCTGATACTTATTAGCTGTGTGATCACTGAATAAGTTGCTATCCTCTCTGAGTTTCTGTTCCCCTTGCTATTAAATAAGGAAAATTCTTACTTCACAGATTGTCAGGAACATTAAGTTTACGTGTAAAGCACATGTTGCCAGGCCTGGCCCTTTGGACATGGCCAGTTGGTGAAGAACTATTCTTTCCTCCTGTTCCCCTTGGCCTCTCTGGGTACAATGACGGTGCAGCAAAAAAGCTTATTGAGTGAATGAATGAAGTTACATGGGTTCTGGGGACAGCAGAGCTCATAGTGGGGTCTGCATGGAAACAGGGTCTCTGTCATCATCCTTCTTCTGGGCTGGGAGGTATCTATGGAAAAGTAGATGAGCCAGATGTTTCCGGGTGGGAGTTTAGAGACCCAGAAGCTTCGGAAGCTGTCTTTTATAAATAAGCCAGTAGAACCCAAATTTGCAAAATGAACAACAACCCAATAGGAGTTGACATTAAACTCACAGATGGTTAGAGCCAGAAGGGCCCTACAGGTCATCAAGAGCAAACAACTTATTTTACAGATAAGGAAACTGAGGCCCAGAGAGGGAGTGGGACTTGCCCAAGATCACACAGCCAGTGGGTGACAGAGCCAGGACTAAAACTCAGGTTCTGAGACCCACTGTGCCTAAAAACCTGGGTTTGCATCCTAGCTCCACCACTTGCTAACTGACCTTGGGCAAGTCGTTTTAACCCTCTGGGCCTCTGCTTCTTCATCTGTCAACTGGGGACCATTAAACCAACTTCACAAGGCTTGTACACCCTGACCCCCTGGAAGTTGGTAACCCTGGCATTGTCACCTCCATTTCACAGAAGAAAAAGCTGAAGTCTAAAGAGAGTAAACATAAATACTTTGTTCTGGTTGCCCAGAAAGAACATAACTGTGCTCTGCTGACAATCCGAGGGACCCTGTTCCTCTGCCAGCTCAGGACAATCCAGGCTGTCCATCTGCTCAGCTCAGGCAACAGCAGGCATGAGGAACCAGGTGCACGGTGATTTGGACACTCACCCTGCTCTGACTGGCTCACCAGTCTGGAGAGCTTGGCCCGGACGACAGGTGTGATGGCTAACGACAGGAAGAGAAGCCCGTACCCTGTGGAGAAATAAGCAATCATCAGGAAAATGGGGTCGGGGAGAGGGGTGGGGGTGGGCAGACAAAGACCGAGGAGGAATGGGCACTACTTTCTACTTTTCTCAGATATGATATGGGGGACCCA
>PVKY010003656.1:0-21125 GCA_004027775.1 Bradypus variegatus
CTCTGACATTCCGCTTACCCCTCTAGTTATAGGTTTGTGTCTATAAATTGGCCTTGAGTTTCACACCATTATGCTCTCTAAAGATCCAAGTGACCGCAGAGAAATGCCCTATTCTTGAATGGAAAAACTCAATGTCAGAAATAAGTATAAATATCTTCCTTAATTTAGTTTTATAAAGTATATAGTCATCCTAAATTAATTTATAAATATAATGCTTTTCCAAATAATTAATTGTGTTAGCTTTATATTATGTTCTCATATCTGATAGGTCTAATCCCAACTCATTTTTTTTTCCTGAAAAGTCTCAACCACCCTTAAGAATTTATTCTTATAGATCAGGTGTCAATGAACTATGGCCCATGGGCCAAATCCAGCCTGTTCTCTGTTTTTGTAAATCAGATTTCATTAGAACACAGCTATGGCCATTTGTTTGCACATTGTCTGTGGCTGCTTTTGCACTAGAGTTGAGTAGTTGCAGCAAATTCCATGTGACCTGCAAAGCCTCAAATATTTACTGTCTGGCCCTTGACAGGAAAAATTTGCCGAATCCCTGTTCTTAATGAATTGTACAATCAATTTGTCAAGACCTTTCCATTCCTTAACTTAATTCACTGGAGGTTAAAATGCAGACTCTCTGGATTTGAATCTTCCTTCCTACCAGTTTTCAACTGTGTGACATTAGCCAAGGTATGTATATATATAAACAAGGTGTATATGTGTGTGTGTGCACAACAGTGCCTTATATTTACTAAGCTTCCACTTAGGTGTCAACTATGGTGATGGAGTCTTTCTGGTAAGTTTTGTACTTTTCTTCATATTGATCTTGCACATGTTTGTTAAATTGAATCTAGGAGTTGTACGGTTTTTCCTTCCCTTTTTTGCCATTGTGAATGGCACCTTTTCTCTCTCAACCTGGCCCTGGTCCTCTGCCTCTCCCTCACCTTGGTCCGCGTCATCGCACGGCTGCACTGCAACCTTGCATCAGTGATGCCTTGTTACTCTCACGTGCTGCATGGACAGTGGAGCAAGAGGACACTCACTGGTGTCTGTAAGAGGTTGTCATGGAAACCCAGGGGTTAGACGAAGGATGCTAGAAAAGGCAGCTTTCACGGCCCTGCCGTGTAATTATGCCGGATGTGCCAGTCAGGATAGGAAAGGTTAGGCTGCAGCAACGTACAGCCCCCAAACCTCAGTGGCTTAAAACTACAAAGACCAATGTCTCATTCCCATTTCAGTCAAAGCAGGTCGTTGGGTGGGGAGGGGAGTGGGGATTTGCTGACCGGGGCTTCCTTTGTGTCCTGGCTTTTAAAGCTTCCACCAGGAAATGGTAGATATCATTTCCACTGACATTTCGTTGTCCAAAGCAAGTCCTGTGGCCACAGCCAACTTTAAGTGTTGGGGAGGTACGTCTACCATGTGTCCAGAGAAGGAGAATGGAAACCTTGTCAAGAGTCCTAAAGACTTCTCCAGGCTGGATATGACTCCCGGAGATGAGCCTGGACCCTGCATCGTGGGACTGAAAAAGCCTTCCTGACCAAAAGGGGGAAGAGAAATGAAATAAAGTCAAGTTTCGGGGCAGAGAAGTTTCTAATGGAGTCGAGAGGTCACTCCGGCGGTCATTCTTATGCATTATATAGAGATCACTTTTAGGTTTTAGTGTATTGGAATAGCTAGAAGGAAATACCAGAAACTGTTGAACTGCAACCCAGCAGCCTTGATTCTTGAAGATGGTTGTGTAACTATATAGCTTATATGGTGTGACTGTGTGATTATGAAAACCTGTGGCTTCTACTCCCTTTATCCAGTGTATGGACAGATGAGTAGAAAAATGAGGATTAAAAATTAAATGCATAATGGGGAGGATGGAAAGGGTGGGGTATTTTGGGTATTCTGTTTTACTTTAATTTTTATTCTTATCTCTTTTTTTGGAGTAATGAACATGTTCAAAATTGATTGTGGTGATGAATACACAACTATATGATGGTACTGTGAACAACTGATTATATACTTTGGATGATTTTATGGTGTGTGAATATATCACAATTAAAGAAAACAATAAAAATGTAAAAAAAGACTCCCCCAGGCTGCCCTTCTCATCAGCAAGTAGTCATTTCTCTTTTCTTCACACTACAGAACACAGTCCCTCCTCTCTAAAGAAGAAAACCCAAAGTCCAGGTCACCTGGGGGGATAACGAGCTTGGTTAGTGCTCACCTGGGACTACTCGACCCTAGACTGGGAGAATTCTCGTGCCTCCAACCAAGCTGTCTCCTGTGAAGAATCAGAGGCCCAAGGTGTGTCCACTGAACCCCCACCCTCCGCCCAGGCGTGTCTCCTGGTACACTTCGCTGACAGTGCATTTCTACCATTTATGTGACAGAGTGTCCATTTTTGCCAAAGCCTGCAGCCCAGTATTGGAGGGACTTTGGCATTACTGCTAATGGGAGTTCACAGGTGTTTCAGTGTCTACTTTTACCTGCTCCTGAAGCCTGGCATGGTGTTTATCGATGACACTGACACTGCCCAGAGCATGTGCCGTGCTTGCGTGACCAGGAGTGGCCCAGGCTCAGATGATTAAGGCCTCTAAGTCCTCATATGGAGTATGGAGATCACAAGGAAAGCACTTTATCCATCACTGAAAACCACGGACTGAGAAAGAAGGCATTAGCTGCTGCAGGTTTCTTTGCAGCCAAGGACCCATTAGTAAGGGGCAGCATTTAGTCCATTATGAGGGGAGGGGAAAGGCAGCGGTTGTCTGTGCTTCTGACAGTCTTCTCGAATGGTCCTCAAGCCTGTAGCCCTTCTCCCAGCATCTGCTCCGAGCCTGGGACCCGACAGGTCAGTCACCATGGCAACGAGAGGAGCAAGGATGCGGACCCACCTGTCTGGGCAGCCCTTCTCGGCCTGCCTGCATTTACACGACCCTTACATGAACAGAATCAGATCTGCTTCCCTGTCGCTACCCTCCCACATGAACCCCCATTTCAAGAGGTGCTGCCAACAGAGGGTAATGCAGGCACAGAGGAGGAGATCGCAGAGGGTGCAGAAACAATGTTTGCTGAAAATAAAAAACTGTGGGTCCTGGTCAGCAGAGCCAGCAGTGACCACTATGGGATGGGATGGAGCCAGTAAGGATGAGTCATTGTGGATCTGGATTCTTCAGGCTTGGAGAGACCAGCAGTGACCACTATGGGATGAGATGGAGCCAGTAAGGATAAGAGTCATTGTGGATCTGGATTCTTCAGGCTTGGAGAGACGTCTGGTGGCATCAGGGCCAGCTTGTCTCCCAGTGCAGGCGTCCCCTCCGGAGCATCCCGGAGGTGGTCATGCCATGATGGGGAGCTCACTACCTCCCTGGAAGTTCTGTTGTTAGGTTTCTGACAGTGCCGAGCCTGCCTCCCCCTACCTTTTGTCCAACAGTGTTAGCCCTGCTCCATGTGCCCGAGGGACACCCCAGCATCTGCATGTGTGTGTAACTAGGGTGGGGGTGTCCACTGCGATTCTGGCTCCTGGGCTGTCCCTGCCATGCCTAGCAGACAGGTGCAGGACTGCACAGGAGCCCCTGTGAGGACTCGAGCTCTGGCCAGGACCTCTCCACGCTGTCCTTCTCCACGGGCCGCTCCAGGCTCAGGGGCTCTTCTGGTCCCTGCCCAGTTGGGCTCCTGCTTCCATGCCTTTGATTTGGAAGCCTGGCTTTGAAAACTCTCTCCATGGCATGATGTCAGCATGCACTTCTCAAGCCGTAATGTGTACATGGATCGCCTGGTTCTTATTAAACACCAGAATCGGTGAAGTTTTGGTTATGTTTGCCAGGTTTTTGAGTCACATCTGTTCTAGATTTGTAAAATCAGTTGGAATGCTTTCTATCCTTTTCTATTTTCCAGATTATCTATCTATCTATCTATCTATCTATCTATCTATCTATCTATCTATCTATCTATTTGAGCTCCTTCTGTGAACTCTTTATATGGCTCCAGTGATTTAATTCAGACCCACCCCGAATGGATGGGGTAACACCTCCATGGAAATTACCCAATCAAAGGTTTTGCCCGCAGTTGACTGATTCACATCTCCATGGAAACAATCAAAAGGTTCCAACCTAATCAACACTAATATGTCTGCCCCCACAAGATTGCATCAAAGAATATGGCTTCTTCTGGGGGACATAATATATACAAACCAGCACACTCATTCCCAGTTGTTTTAAGATCAAGACCCAGAATCTGCACCCATTGGATACTTTAAATCGCACAGAAACACTCTTTGAAAGTCTGAAAGAACTTCGCTACTAAACTCTAGCCTGTGCTCTTTTTTTTTGGAAATAGTTCCATGTCAGTTTTAAAACAGATACTGTGGTTTTCTGTTTCTCTTAGCAATTCCCATTTTCTAGAAAAGCATACATTTCATGAACTCACCATGAAAATTGGCATACCAAATGTATTTAGTATTCTCTTTTAATTGGACAACTATCCTCTGTATCTTTGGTTAAATCTCATTTTACTTTTCTAATGTTGTGTTTTTGTGTCCTCTCTTGCTCACTTGCTCCCCACCCCCTTCCCTCATTTGGCTTGCTGCAAGTCTGGGTGTTTTACAGGTATTTACGAGTAGCCGAGTCTTAGATTTATCACTTCTACTGATTCTTATGTTTTCTATTTCAGTAATTTTTACCTTTACTTTTAATTCTCTCCCCTGGTTTATTTTGTTGCTCATTTTCTACCTTCTTGAGTTGGATGTTTCATTTATTTCCAGTCTTCCTTGTTTAATAACAAAAACATTTAGAGCTATGAGAAGTGCCCTGGTTATATTCCATAAGTTTTGCGACACGGAATCCTGGTTGTCATTGTTTTCTGAATGGTCCGTATAGTAATTACAATTTTGTTCCCTTTTTTGATTCGAGTTATTTAGGAATAAATTTCCAAGTACATTGCTTTTTTCATTTGCCTCTTGTTTTTAAGTTCCATTTTTAACTGTATTGTGGACAGATAATGTGGCCTGGGAAACAATTGCTTTTTAGTATCTCTGAGGTTTGCTTCATGGCCAGAACAGCATCCGTTTCAGTCACTTCCTTTTGACTTTTGAATTAAGGTCTTTTCTGGTTGTAGGGAATAAAGGCTGATATGTATTTATTAAACTAAGTTTAGTTTTCCAAGCTGGAATTCCTCAGAACTTGAGTCCTCCGAGCTGCTGTGGGAATGTGGCCTCGTATGCCCTCCCTGGGATTTCACAGCACATGTTAGCATGAACCCAAAGGGTCCTGAGGTGAAGGCACCGGATGCCTGCCCTTCACTCGGGGCTTCCTGAGTGTGATCTTCTCTCCTCAGCATCGATCCCTGCCTCCAGCAGCTGGTTTTCTGTGGAACATATTTCAGAAAATTCCACTGTAGGAATTTTTCTCATTTCTTAAGGAAAAACGAATCCATCCTCATTCCTCAGACTTGACCCCTTCTTTTGAACCTCTGGGCCACCCCCCTTGAGTCTGAGGCGCCTCACTGCTCATTTTTGCGGGAGGAGGGGGTGGCGTGAGGAATGACCTTGTGGTCTCTACAGGAAGCTGTGCAGAGAGAATGGTCTGTGCTTGGGCCAGCCTCAGTTTCCCCAGTGGCCCTTCAGCAGGGAGGCTGTAAGGATTAAATGAAAAACACGGGGTTGTACCTTAGCTCTGTATGCCTTGGCTTTCCCAGGAATGAGCCCACCCCCTGTGGTTTCCTGGAGGAGGAAGTTCTTAGATTCAGCCATGCTCCTTTGCACAAAGCTCAGTGCTTTGCGGTAGTCTGGCTGTGGTGTGTGGGTCTGGAGTAGCACTGGGAGGGGGCAGATGCGCCTAGCATGTCCTAAAGCTTGGCGTGTGCCCCACCAGAGATATGTGAGTGAATATTCGATGGTGAAAAAGACTCAGTTTTTACTTTAATAGTTACAGGTTTGGTTTAATCAGCAGGGAAAGTGGTGTGGTCAGGGGTAAATCACCTGCCAATGTCTCCAGTGCCTGACAGTCCCCAATCTCCTGGTGACTGGGGTGCCAGCTCTCCCCCGAGAGTGGTTCACACTGTTTGTACTGCAGGGCACTCCCCACACAGCGCCATCTGAGCTTTGTGTTTTGATGCTGGGGAGTAGGTTAGGAGGGTGGGAAGTGGGGGTGGGTGCTGCTGCCTGGAGCTGGCCTCTTACCCAGGGCGGCCTGGGAGGCCCCTTGATGACCTATTTCAGGGGCATTTACCAGGTGGGGCTCCCGGCTCTGCCCAGCTGCCCTGTCAGGGGGCAAAGGCCCTTCCCCAGCACCCCAGAGCCCAGCAGCTGTGTCACCCTTCATCTTCCGCTGCTTAGCACGTCCTTTATTTCAGGTGTGCATTTTGTAAATTATTTGCATTTTACTTGGTTTTGAATTTTCATAACATTTTTATAATGGGATATGAAATACAGAGAAAAGTGTATAAAACTCATATGCAGACACTGACAAATGTTTGTAGCCACTTCCCAGGTTAAGAAGGGGAGCTGGCTTCCCAGGAGCCCCCACCAGCCCTTCCCAGTGATAACCCTTCTCCAGAGAGAACCACTGTTCTGACTTTAAAGCAAACATGTCCTTGCTTTTCTTTATTGTTTCACCTGGGTAAGCCGTTGATTTTTGTTTGCAAATGATATATATATATATTTTAAAGTTTTGGTTAACTCTTTTGTTTCCATTATTTGTTTTGTTTTTATTTACTACTCTGCGCCCCCCTTCTCCATTTATAGCAAGTGAAAAATGTTTTCAATATACTGTAGATATTCAAGTTTCTCTTATAAGTAAATTATTTTACATAAATACATGTAGAGAAAAAAATGAATTGCTCAAAATGGTTAAGGTGATAGCCAAAGAACTGGAGTTTTGGAAACACTGTGTTCTATTATGAAAAGGAAACACATCTTGGAGAGGACAGAGGAGGACCAGGGACTGGACTGGAACCCAGGAGCTCTGCCTGCCAGGTCCCGCGGGCAACGTGGAGGTCACTGGCTGGGCCCCAGGCCCAGCAGCAGGTGTCCTTCGGGAAGCCCAGAAGCTGCAGCGCCGCCACACACCACCAGAGGGCAGCACAGTTCCAGCTTCTGGCATCCCCCACAGCTTCTCCAGAGAGCAGCGTGGCTCACTCCAGGGGTTCGGATTCATCTAGACTCACCCTAGTCTAGGGATCCTCAAAGGGAGGTCTGGGACTTCCCCCACTCCCTAGAGAATTAGCTGGGTGCTTGTTAATAATGTAGAGTATGGGGCCCTCCTGGATCCCAAAACTCTGTATCTCTGAAGCTGGGCTCCAGTGTGGGTCTAATTGCTAACAAGCTCAGTGTGTGGGGTGGGAGGTGTGGGGGGTTGGAGGGCACGGTTATGCCCTGGGGGTTTTGAGAACACTGCTCTAGGGAGGTAGGCACTGCCTCCCAGGATCAAAGTTGGGGAGTGGTGTGTGTGTGTGTATGTGTGTGTGCAGGGCAGGGGGAAGACAGAGGACTGTCACCTACAGAGTAAGTGCAATTGACAGTCACAGTGCCTGGGCTCCCATTTTGGCTTCACCTCTTACCTGGATGGGTTGAAAGCTTTTTTAGGATTTTTCATCCATGTATCCATGCATCCATCTGTATCCATCCAGCCATCCATCCATCCATCCATCCACTCACCATTCATCATTCATTCATCCACCTCCATCTATCACTATTCCACCCATCCACCATCCATCATCCATCCACCAATAGTCACCTATCCACCATCCATCTGTCATCTATCCATTACCCACCATCCATACACTCATTCATCACTCTCCATCCACCATCCATCATCTTCCCACCATTCTCAATTCATCCATTATCCATTCAATATGTAGTACCTAAACCCTTGCTATATTTCCATTCTAGATGTGGGGTTACAGTGGTGGACAGGACAGACACCACCCCTGCCCTCCTGGAGCTCATGCTTTTTGAGGGAGCCAGATAATAGCAAATAATCCCACAGATATGAGATTAAAAATTGTAACAGCTGCTTTGATGGAGATGGAATGTAGGGTGCCATGTGAGTGAAGAAGAGCTGCAGTACTTGTGTGTGTGTGTGAAGGATTCTTCCCTTAGGAAATTATGCTTGAATTGAGATCTGCAGGATGAGTAGGAGTTAACTAGATGAAGAGTCAGGGGAAGTGTTTCAGGCAGAAGAATCTTCATGTGCAAAGGTCCTGAGGTAGGAAGGAGCTCACTGAACGAGAAAGGGGGAGGGTGGCTGGACCTGGGCCAGTCCCTTCAGGTTCTCAATCTTTTCATTTGCAGAATGGGGCAATAATGTCTGCCCCATAAAGAGAATCAACTGTAATGAGGAACCCAAAGTGTCTCATATAGCTCCCGGTATACGATAGATATCAATTAATGTGAATCTGAATGTGAATGAATGTGGGGCAAGCACCTGGGCAGAGGGCATAGCCTGGGTAAAGAGTGAGCCATGGGGAAGCACTGGGCAGATGTGGGGCCAGTGTCATCTGGTTGAGTGCAGGGACCAGCTGAGAAGCATATGTGAAAATTACCATTGGCATCATTCTCTTGTTGAAAACAAAATGAAATTGGAGAACATACTGTTGTCTTTAACTAGGCCAAGATGACTAATTATTAGACTCATTTTCTAAAGGTTACCATATACAGACATGCAATTAGAGAGAGAGAGAGGAGAGTTTGGAAACCTGATTCATTCTGAAACCCCGATACATGGAACTCATGTGCGGTTTCTGAGTGTAATGACTGTGAACATTCAGTTTAACTCAGCTGTCACCACAGGCGTGATTCAAAACAAAATGTTTTGCATCAGCTCTGTAGAGCATCTTGAGGCAGCTCATGACAGTGTTGGGGAGGTCCTTGCCAGATCGTAAAGGATTGTAAGTGTGGGAGCTAGTGTTGTGCAGGGGAGGGAGCACCAGACCCCCAAACTGGAGACCTGAGTCCTGGATATCTGGGACTCAGGTACAGTAAGTCTAAGGCACTTGCTGTCCCTGTGGCCTTGGCTGACTTCCTCTCTTCTTTGGGCTTCAGTTTCCCCATCTAGGAAACAAAGGCTAGACCAGGTGACCTTTAAGGGCCCGTCCAGTTTTGTCATTCGATGATATTTGTTGGTGTTGTGACCTTGGATATGGCACCTTCACCTCTGGGACTTCATTTTCCTTTGGATCATTTCAAAGTTTCCTAAGTGCGTTGGTTAATTTGATTCCTCATTGGCTGGCCCCACTTATGATATCCAATGCCTCTAAGTCCCTCCTCCATTTTCCATTGAGAGTAAGTCACCTTTGTTCCCTTCCCTGTGGGTCAGTGGTTTAATCTGGGGATGCACAAGTTCATTGTTGTCCAGTCTGGGAATGTATGAGTCTGGTCCCATCTAGTCTGGGGGTGCATAAGTGGTCCAGTGCATCCAGTCTGGGATGCACGAGTCCACTGTGCTCTGGTCTCGGATGCCAAGTCCACCATGGTCCAGCCTGGGGATGCATGAGTCTAGCGTGGCCCAGTGTAGGGGTGCACAAGTCCAGTTTTGTCCAGTCCAGGAGTGCACAAGTCCACTGTGGTCCAGTCTGGGGATGCACAAGTCCACAGTGGTCCAACATGAACAGATCCAAGAGGCCCCTGAGTACCCCTCAGCCCCATCAGAAATGACCTCCGAACTCTGGGACTTGGAAGGGAACATTCATAAAGCTAGTGTCAGGTCCAAACATGGATTGGGGCTTTCTGAGTGTAAAGAGCATTGCTAGACACTTAGACATGCATTATCTCTTCTCCTTTTCACACTGATCATATGAAGTAGGCATTTTTCCTACCTCTGAGGGGCAGAGGGGATAAGTTATTCTTCCGAGGTCACCCAGTGAGTAAGGGGCAGAGGTGGCATATTTACTGAAGCCCATTTGACTCCAACACCTCCTGACTTTGGAAACTGACCCCACCATCTCATGTAATCCTTATAATTCTTTTAAAAACAAATAAAGCCATTAACAGGGATAATGTTTTAGAGGCTTAATAGAAAAAACTGAGTGGAGGAGACCTTGCAGGTAAACAGAAAGCCTAGAGATTTCTCCACCCATCCTCCACTTCTTGGCCTGGGACTTAAAGGCAGAGGCTTCATTGCACATCTGGCTGCATCAAGGTTTTCCGTTTGCCTATTTCTGTGGTCCAACTCATTGGTACCGAAACAGCACCATAGAGGGTTGTGTGCCATGTTCTTTCCACTTTGTTGGTTGTCTAAGGAGTCTTTGAGGGTAGTTTTGAAAATATGTGATTTTCACCTTCAATAGTGACCTTGGACCTCAGCCAGACCAGGCCAGGCACCCACTCCGGCCACATGCTCCCGGGAATAGTGCTTACCAGTTGAGGATGTGACATTGGGTAGTTGGCTGTGTCTGGTCTCGAACCTCACCTCTAAATAGCAGGATTGCCCACAGGTCATTACCCAAGTCACAGGTTCTGTATGTACCCTCATGGTTATTCTGATCAAAATTAGGAGACAGGCACTATTACTGAAATTAAGCTACTATTATTATCAGTAATATATTTAAGAACATGATGCACAAAGTAATATTTAAATAAACATAAATGGCTCAGCACAAGTAAAAGACTTGCTCAAACAACGTAGACCATTGTCCCACCCTAGGGATAGATCTGAAGATACCGATACCCCAGTTATGTGAATATGATTTTTAAAATCACTTCTCATCACTTCCACTTTATCACTCTCATCCAAGCCACCAGCAAACCATTTGGATTATTGCAGTGCTTCCTTACTGTCTCCCTCCTCCAAACTTGCTCTCCCAGTAGACTGTTCTCTACACAACTGAAGGATCTTGTTAAAATTTGAGTCGGAGCATGTGGGTCCTCTGATCCCAAATCTCTGATGGTTTCCTTTTTCACTCAGAGTCCAAGTCTTTGCTTTGCTTATGTGGCCTCACTTGGTCTGGCCCTTGCTTTGAGCTCATCTTCGGCCACTCCTCCCTTTCTCACTGTGTCCCAGACTTTCTGGTGTCTGCTACTGCTCCAAGCACATTCCCACCTCAGGGCCTTTGCACATTCTGAAGTTCTTTGTTTACTCGTGGTTCTTGACTCTCAACCGCTCTGCCTGGAATGCACTCTCCCCAGATACCCACATGGTTCCTTTTTCTCCCCTCTTTCAGGTTTCTGCTCAATTGTTAACTTCTCAGAGGGGCTTTTATTGACCACTCCATCTAAAATATCAGCTTCCTTCACTCTTTACCCTCTGCCCTGCTTTATTATTTTTTTTAAATAACTTGTCCCCATTTGACAAAGGATGTATTTGTTTGCTGTCTCCCACCACCAAAATACAAGCTTCACGAAAGCAGGGTTTCTCTCTGCTCACTGCTGCCATCCCCAAGACCAAGACCAGGGCCTGGGCCACAGTAGGACATGAGTAATATTTGTTGAATTGAATTAAGCAACAAATGAAGGAAGGTACTGAGCTCTCATTTGATAAGCATTTTTGCCCACGGCGGGAGCACTTGCTCAGAGTTTCATAAGTCACAATTTTTGGTTTCTGTATTGAGTGCATGTTGAATCCATTCACGTGATTGGAGCCACAGTATAATTTGATATTTGTCTTTAGTATAAGCTCCACACCATCACTTTCTTGAATGCCCTCGCTTCTTCTCCACTTCTCACTTCCTCTTCTCTTCCATTCCCAGCACGAGCAGTTAGCTTTATTTTCAGGACTATTTCTTACAAAAAGCCAAGGTTTTCATCACTTCCTGGGAGTAGTTGGGGTGGGGGGTGAGGGCACATAAGGACCAAGAGAGAACAACAAGGCCCTTTTGAGATGTGCTGGGCTGACTTTGCTGACTCGCTGGGCAAGGGACTCACCTTTAACCCTTTTACACCCAGCCCACAGCACAGATGGTTGAGTTCCTTCCTCAACAGAATGAGAAAGGGTCTCACCCACAGTCTTCGAGGAAGGCTCACAGCTTAATAATGTTGACTCCATGAATGCCAAGGGTTTATTGGGTTTGTCTATTCAGCCTCTGCTTTGCTTAACCTTGAAATCTGTCCAGACTTGAATGGCTGTAACACATTCTGAAGTTCTTTGTTTACTCATGGTTCTAGAATCCCAACCACTAGATTTGTCAAAGGCTCAGTCTCCCACTGGGAGGAGAGTGATGTCACTAGATGTTGGGCAGTGCGATGGCCATGTCTGGTTTCCTGGCATTCTTGTGAACCAAGACTTTTAGCCATGTGCCCTCTCTCCATTGATTTTGCCCCTCATTGTATGAAAGCAGACAGCGGAAAACCATCACCTGAGCTTGGGATACAAAACTCTCAGATGTTCTTTTACTTCTCAAACTCACAAAGGATTAATCCTCTGGCTTCCTTGGTATGCAGTCTCCTTTGTTCCATGTTGTATTGAGGGCCTACTGTGTGCACCGTGGCTCTTCACTGGCTATAGGGATGAGGAAGACAGAGCTGTTGCCCTAAAACTGTGAATCCAGAAGAAGAGGATGGACCTGGCAATGTCTCCAGAGTGAACGGCTCAACATGAGTGCAAGGAGAGGGAGGAGGAAGAGCGGTAACTATGGCTGGGGTGAGATCAGGGGAGGACTTAATGTTTTCATAAAAATAATACACTTGCATTAAAATGCAAGCAATGCCATCAGGTACAATAAATAGAAGGAACTTCAACTACCTTCCCCCTGCAAAAAAAAAAAAAAAAAACCCACATGGGTGAACTTCATTCAAGCTATGTTTCTATGTGGAGTTTCTACAGGGGGAGGTTGTAAAAATGGGATAATTTTGAAAGTAAAAGTCATTAAATGTAATTTTACTCAAAATTAACAGAAGAAAAGGAAACTGAATTGAAACCAAAGGAATTTCTGAACTGCAAACATATTACATCATCAATGGAATTGGTTTTTAAAAGATCCTTCTAACAAGAGATTATGAAAAATATTGAGATTGGAGTCATATTTTTTAATCTACATATCTTATGAGCACAATTAAAAGTGGTCTTCTTCTCAGATAAAATACTTAAACTAATCCCATGATGGAATTGTTGAGAGACCAACATAAGTTTGTCCATCATTTAATCAGAAGGTATAAGCATGTTCTGTGAAAAGTCTGTGACCAACTTTTCCATTCTTGTACTTTTCTAATCTGTTCTTCACAGAGCAGTGCTCAGTTCTAATAGTTTTGATAAATACATAGTTATGCAACCATCCCACTATCAATCAAGATGTTGACCAGTTCCATCACACTCTCCAAATTCCCTGTGCATTTTGTAGTCAATTTTTCTCTTTACACCTGGCCTCTGGCAACCACTGATCTTTTTTCTGTTCCTAGAGCTTAACTTTTAGTTTTTATCCCAAGTTTTGCCTTTTCTAGAAAATCATTTAAATCATGCAACAGACAGCCTTTTAAAAAAATTTGGCTCTTTTCACTTACATAATACATTTGAGATTCATCTACATTGCATGTGTCAGTAGTCCATTCCTTTTTATGGCTAAGGCCATTGTATAGGTGCATCACAGTTTGTTTATCTGTTCACCAGTTAAAGAACATTTGGGTTGTTTCCAGTTTGGGGCAATTATAATAGAGCTGCTCTAAACAATTGCAGACAGGGTGTTGTGTGGGTAATACAGGTATTTCTCTTGGGATTGGGGTTGCTGGGTCATGTGGTAAGGGTTTAACTTTAGAAGAAACCCAAATCCTTTCCCAAGAGGGCTGTTCCATTTTGTATCCCCACCAGCGAACTGTGAGAGCTCCAGATGCTTTGTTTCCTCATCAGCACTGGGTATTGTCATTTAGAAATATTTTAGTCTTCTAGTAGATGTCAGGTGGTAACTCATTGTGGTTTTAATTTGTGTTTCTGATAATCATATGTTTTTAAATGACATGCTTACATTCTGGTCAGTATGGACTAACTCCTCATTACAGAGCACAGAGTTTAAAAAGTCAAAGTTTATGATCATGCGATGGTCTCCCACTTAGCATTCTCCATTCTCGCCCGTTGCTTTCCAGTTTAAGCTGTTCATTTTAGTCTTAATTCCATATTTCTAAATATCAGGGTTATATGGCTAATTTATTTATTTATTTATTTATTTTTGCCATTTTAGGCATCCTTTGTTTATTCTTCCTACGTTTATACGTTTCCTCCTTGTTGTGTTGTATTGGTTTCTTTGGGGTTCTGATTTTCTACTTGTCTTGTTCTTTATCTTTCACATTTGAAAATTTCCCCTAATGTCTGGTGACTCCTGGCTGTCTACTTGTATTTAAAAGTGAGGCACTAGAAATTTCTGTGAAGCTCTGAGTAATTTTGGAGTAGGGGTGCCTTTGACTGGTGGGCTTCACTGGGGGGCAAGGGGGGAGGGATCAATGTGTGCAATTGGGGAGCCCCTAATGTAGGTATCTCTATATCTTGTCTTTTGAGCTAGCCAGTTTCCCCAGAGAGAAATCCTCTGCTCTCCTGCTTAGGGTGTTAGCCTATGGGTCAGCAATCGGGGGCTGGGTAGGGGAAGGGACCCCTGTCTCCCACTGGCTATAGCGTACAGACTTGCACTTAATTCTGGTGTTTTCATTTCAGTGCCTCATACTCCCCCATCAGCCTTATCAGCTGTGACTGCTGTTCATTTATAAGCCTCTGGATTCAACCTAGAAATTTTCCCCCTTCTACTGTGTGCATGTGGTTGAGGTAGGGAGCTATCTTTGGCTGTGCAGGGTTGGGAAAGGGGCCTGGGGTTCAAATACTCATAAATTTGTTCTTGTGAGTTTATGCCTCTAAAGCTTTCCTTTAGTGCCATTTTAGTGGGATTTCAGGAGAGGCTAAAGATACACACACGCATACACACACACACCCACTGTGGTTATCTATCACAATTTGCCAAAGGTCTCAAAAATTCACTCTTTATCCATGAAATTCAATATCTTAATCAGGCTATGTGTTGGTGTTCTGTGTTCTGTATGAAGTTTACCAATCTGAAGAATCAGTTTTTTTCTTTATTTCAGGGAATTTTTCTTGAATCATAAATTCTTTTTTTCTGTGTTATTTGTTGGTGTTGTATCAAATTTCCCAGTGCAGGATCTTCTTTGATTCTCTTGATATGTATATTAGCTTCTTTCTGATTGCCTTCATTTCTTTATCTTATCAGTATCCACTGTGATTATCTATCTAATTTCTTGACATTTCTAGTTAATTTGTGAGTTCTATAATGTTCTTTTGGTCATCAATTTGTTTCCTTAAGTGTCCCTTTTCGTGTCATTCTGTAATTTAAACATCTCAACTTTGACATTGTTTTACTAAATTCACATCACGTTCTTGATATGTAGTTTTATAGCAGAAAGCACTTAGGTGACATTTTCTTCTGATTTAGGGGTTATGTTTTCTTCTAGAGTGGATTTTTTTTTGGGGGGGGTGCTTTTTACTAAGGGTGATAGGGAGTACGTTTGCATAGTTACCATCTATTTCTAACTTATGCTTGGGCATTTCTATCTAGGTTTTCTTTTTTGCTCCCATATAATATGACTTTTTGGACTCATTTCTTAGTATGTATGACAGGTTTGTTTTACTTGCCAAGCCATAGTTTGAGCTCTGGGTTCTGAACACTTTTCCTTTTGCCTCAAGTCATGATGGCATGTGGGGCAGGAGAGTTGAAAATCTCACCCAGGATAGTGCACAGCATTTGGAAGAATACCTGGAGGCTGTTCTCTCTCTTGCTTCTGATATTTTATCACTACATTATGCTAGGATTTTAGCTCTTGATGGGGTATTTTTCTCCAGGGGCAATGGATAACTTGCCCTTCCTTTAGAATGAGGGATAATACTCATCACTCCCAGCTTTATTGGGGGAGGGCAACAAGAAAAGCCCCGCTCAACATCCTGGAACAAATAAATGGAGGCTGTTGGGTGGGCCCAGTGGGGGAGCTGATGGGTGAGCCAGGCTGGCTTGAAGAGGTAGAGGATGGGGCTCCTATAGCCTGGGCATCCAGGTCTTCCTGATGACCGCCCGAGAGTGAGCAGTGGGCCCGGGGTGGACGGCCCAGGGTGAGATGCGAGCAGGGGCAGGGAGGCCTGTGGCTGCTTTTGGAATTTGTGCCAGGATCGGAATCCTGTGGTTGAGGATCTGGAAAACGGACCAGGTGGCCAAAGAGTCCGCCTCTATAATAAGGCTGACACCAAGGACCATTTATGGATGTTTCTAGGGAGAAATGAGAGGGAACTGAATAAGAAGATATGTGTTTATTAAATCCATGATGTCTTTCAAGGCTTTGAAAAACACTCTCTTTTGTCTAATTAGTCATTGTGACCACATCTCCATGGAAACCATTATGTTTGTACTCACAATAGACACGTGTGTCCATTAAAGGGACACAGTTGCCAAATGTTAGCCGTGGGCCCGGAGTGGAATGGCTTTTTACAGCACAGCCACTGGGGCTGCCGCAAAAAGTGTCAGAAAACACTCAGTGGCCCTCACTGGCCATGAAGATAGGCCCTTTCTCGGGTGTCGGCCCTGAACTTTGGGTAGGGTGAGACCCAGGCAATCAGAGTGCTCACTCTCACCATGAGAGTCCCCAAGGGGCTGGCTCATTCTCTTTTATTTATTTATTTTGAGCACATGTCAATATTTTATTTTTAACCTATTAATTAAAGAGGGACCCAGTAAGGTGTTAAAAAAACTGGTTCAGAAGAGAACCCAGAGAGCCGAAACAAATATAGGTAATGTATAAGAATGCAGAAATGAGTTGATTGATAGATGCAAAATCGGCTTCTTCCTTGATGGGAGGGCAGAGGTGGGGGAAGATTCAGCTTTTAATTAAAAAATATTGGGAGCCAACAAGTGCCCAGTGGAGATGAGTGAGCACCCTGATGGAGGGATGGACAGACGGATGGGGGCCTAGCGTGAGATCAGGCTGCCGAGGCCCTGGGCTGTCAGGGTGGGGCGGGAGGCTGCCAGGCGCGTGAGGCAGGATGGGTTGTGTCCAGCTCGTGACTGTGTCCCTAGCACCCATCGCAGGCTCTGTAGGTGACAAGTGCTCTCCTCTGTAGACCACGGGTCATGAAGGAAGGAGAGAGGAGCGCTGAAGAGCGGGGAGTTGGAGTAGCCCAGGGCTGCAGGACACCAGCTCTGCCATGGGATCACTTCAGGACTCATTTCTGTCTCAGAACTGAAAGCTGCAAGGGGATTTTGGGTTTCTCCTGGCTCCATTGTCTGATGGGTCTCACGTCAGCTTGTCAGGCACTGACGATCAGTGTGAGCTATAGAAATTCCACAAGAAAGAAGCCCTCACCCCCCAACTCTAGCCATCAAAAGGGGAGAATTTACTAGGGCAGCCACTCGCTTAATAGAAACATCACCCATCTGGAGTCGGGAAGCCAACAGGTGCAGCTGTTGTAGGTAAGAGCAGCTGAGAGCCTCTCAGCGAGGTCAGCATCTGGAGAAATATTAAAGCCATTACAGCAGCTGAGATGTCCCCCCTGTCCCATGGCCTGGCACTTAAGTCATGGCCTTGGTCCATCCAGGGTTCAATTCTCTGCTCATTGTTTGCTGGAGTCTCAGGCAAATCACAATGATGGCTCCGTCTGAGTACTGGGAGAATAAATGAGCTCACAGGACACATAGTAAATGCTCATTAAAAATGAGCCATTAGCAAAGAGGTTGAATGGTGGTCAACTGCATGCAGTAATGTGGATGTATCTCAGAAACATTTTGATGCGTGGAAGAAGCCAGACACAGAGGATCCAACTGTACGGTTCCAATCGCAGAAAATGAAAAGCAGATGAGACTAATCTATGACATCAGAGGTTATGACAGTGGTAATGTGGGGGGGGGGGCTGGGACTCAAGGGGACCTTGTTCTTTTTGTTGTAAAATAGAACAGACATGGAAATCCACCTAAAAAGCATGTGCAGCAGGCGGGTGAACTATTGTGAGGCCACACCGGAGGCTGGCCCCAATCCCCACCTTCTTCCTCCATCCAGATGTCTTTGTGTCTGAGTCTGGATGGTGGTACCCAGAAGTGTTCAATTTATGAAAAGTTAGGGAGCTATATGCTTACACTTGGCTACCTGTATATTATGTTTCAACAAAATGTTTCAAATGTTGGCTATTGTTCCGGTTTGCTAATGCTGCCTTAGGCAAAATACCAGAAATGGCTTGGCTTTTATAAAGGGGGTTTAGCTGGTTACAAAGTCACAGTCTGGAGGCCATGGAAATGTCCAAGCTAAGGTGTCAACACAAGTATACCTTCACCGAAGGAAGGCTAGTGGTGTCCAGAAAACCTCTGTTAGCTAGGAAGGCACATGGCTGGCATCTGCTGATCCCAGTGTTCCCCTTGGGGCGTTGTGTCCCCCCTTAGCTTCTCCGGAGCAAACTCTGGGCTAATATCTCCAAAGTGACAGCAAGTCTCTGCCTTCAATGGTTGTCTCCAAAATGTCTGTCTCAGCCGCATGCAGCAACTGCTCTGAGGTCCTTCTATTTGTGAGCTTTTACAGGACTGCAGTTAACTAATCAAGACCCACCCTGAATGCAAGGGGCCACACTGCTGTGGAAATAATCAATCAAAGGTATTACCCACAGTTGGGTGGGTCACGTCTCCATAGAAACAAAACTAACATGTCTGCCCCCACAAGATTGCATCAAAGAACATGGCGTTTTGGAGGACATAATACATCCAAACTGGCACAGCTATTATTATTATTTTAACTTATTTGAGGCTCAGCCTCCTCATCTATATAATGGGACTGGCGATCTCTTTCTCTGCAGAATTATTACAAGATGCAGTGTTCACAGCACATTCATTCATTGGTCCATTCAACAAATATTTATTAAGCACCAACCAGCCCAGGCACTGTTCTAGGTGCTGGTGATAAAGCAGGGAGTGAAAATCATGGGAAGTTCATGCTATTTTGGGGAGACATGCTAGGCGTTCACTTAAGGGGAACTGTTGCCTTCTGACAGCACCCTCTGGTTCAGAAAACAAAAGCCTGCAACACATCTCAGTCCCCAAAGGTGAAGTTTTTCTGTTTGGTTTGGTTTCAGTTTTGTACCTTAAATGATTAGCTTCACTTGGTATGAAATCTGGATTAGAACATAACCTGAGCAATGAAAGTGTGTGTATGCTACACTGAGAACTCCTGGGTACAGTGAAATAGAGCAGATCACCCATCATGAGCTGCAGCGTCGGGGGCCGAGGGATGGACAGTCTGGCTGCAAAAGGCTTTCTCCTCTCCTGCTTTGGGAACTTGGGTATCTAGGCCCTGAGTCCTGCAGGCAGGAAAGCGTTAAGAAAGAAATGTGCATTTCCACTGAACAAGAAAATCAACTTAGAAAAGAAATGTGTATTGGAAAATATCTATTTGCCTGCAAAATAATGTAAAAATAATGAGCTCCTATTCCCCTTTGATGTGCAGTGCACGCTTTTAAGGAAAGATTCTGCATTTCTGAGATACTGGGCCTGGCGTGTAATGAAGTGGTTGTTATGGCAACAACTTTCAAAAGCAAGTATTTTCTGAGAGATGTGCTCCACATAGCCAGCGTGAGAGAAGAAAACATGAAAACAGAGACAGGGAGATGAGCTAAACAGAAGGCATCAGAAGATGAGAGCATCCGCTGTGTGTCCAGGGGGAAGAAAATGTCCCCCCACCCCAGATCACCCCCTCCTGCCCTGCCTGGCTTTGCAAACCTGCAGGGAATTTCAGGTCCCTCTCCTGGAAGAGGCCCCGTGAGAAATCAGGGGCACCAGAAGTTGTTGGGGTTGAGAGGGGGTCTCTCGCCCAAGATTCAGATGGTAGAGGGTGTCAGGCAGCCTGAGCCCGGGGGCTCCACCATCAGTCCCTCTCCATGGCCCCCTCCTCCCAGCTGGCCTCCAAGCTTCAGCCTCTGCTCTGCCCAGCCCCCATAAGTGCCCTCCTAGCTCCCCTGCTCCTCCCATCCCTACACCCTCTCTTTTCATTACGGAGCCCAAGTTTTCCCCCTGGTATTCAGGGCCTTCCCACTCACTCTACCCCTGTATGGACTGTTGGGGCCCTGCCAAAGTGGCGCCCAGTGTGTGCCAGGCATGGTGCCATCTCCTCCAATCTTTACAACCCCAAGAGCCTAGGACAGTGCCTGGTGCTTAGTAGATGCTCAGTATCTGTTTGGTTGAGGGAAGAGGGTCCTTCCGTGGGAGGTACTGCCATCACTCCCATTTCATAGATGAGAAAACTGAGGCCTAGAGATGGTAAGTGACTGGTCCATGTCCCACAGTCAGTGTGTGCTGGGCTGCACACCGGCCGTCTGATGCCAGAGCCCACACACCTGCGTGGTGCTGCTTCTTCCCGGCCTCCTGGGCTTTGTTCCTCCCGTTGCTGGACCTGGTACACTCTCTCCTGCATCTTGTGAGGCCTGGTTCAAAGGCCACCTTGACCTTGGAGTCATGAAAATGCTACTGCTGAACTAGACCTCTGCATGTGTAAGATTCTGGGAATGGGGACCTCAGCACCTGCCAGTGAGCCTGGGCTGGGGCAGACGCAGAGCCTGGGGCCAGACACCGCAGGAATGGAAACATCTGGGGGGATCTGTCTGTCTCATTCACCACTCTCCTCTCTTCCCTGGGCAGTGCCTGGCCCCAAGGGGCACTCGGCAGCCCTTGGTTAAGTGAAAGACACTTTGGATCCCAGAAAGTTCTAGAAAATTCTGGTGGAGCAGTTGCTGGGTTTCTGAGCATGAGGAAGGTCCTTGGGGCCTTCCACCAAAGCTTCCCTGTGATTGGGAAACCTGCTCGGGCCAAGCTCAGGCGAAACCTGAGCTCACATCTGCCAGAGAGTGAGGAGAGGCACACGTGAGTGTGTGTGCCTGAGGGAGGTGTGGATACAAGTGTGCACAGCCTTGGCCAAGGGGAATTGCTCTAAAAGGGAGTAGGGGACTGAATGTGTGTACACTTGTGTGTCCAGGAGTGAGGGAGCATGTGAACCTGTGTGTGCATGGCTTAGAGGGGATCTCCTCTCTAAAGGCCATGTGTCTAAATATGTGCCTGTGAGTTTCAGGAGGGTGTGTGTGTCTCTGTGTGTGTGCATGGCCTTGTCTGGATGTACTTGCTCTGTAAAGGGGCATGTGTCCAAATATGTACCCGTGTATTACAGGAGAGGGGTGTGTGTGTGTGTGTGTGTGTGTGTGTGTGTG
>PVKY010003657.1:0-21124 GCA_004027775.1 Bradypus variegatus
GTGGCTCGGCTTTTGTTCGGCAGTGTCAATTTGGGCATCTCCTTTGCAACGCCATGCCCCTGAGAAGTCAGAGAAATGCTTTTCCCTGAGTCTGAATTTAGACTGCCCCATGCAATGTTCTTTGTTCAGGTATCATTCACAGAAGCCTGGGAGCTCAGGACGGCAAGGAAGAGCAGGTTGTAGAAGAGCAACTGTGGCAGGGCCCTGGATTGCGCCTGACAATGCCCCCAGCTGAGCCACCTGCTGCCGTCCCACCTGAGCTGATGCTTAATGCTATAGCAGACGTGAGAGAATCTACCAGCAACAGCTCTGACTGCCCTGTTTGGGTCCTTGAAGCTAGACTATATCTCTGGGGTAGAGCTAGGAATTTCCCTTGAAGGCTATTGATATCCTGCTATGAATCATCCTGAGGCCAAAAAACTGGAGCTGGGCTTTAGGCAGGGGGATAGAGAGGCCTAGAGATTTCCAAAGGTGGGAGGTTAGCGGGTCTGTCCCCCATGCAAATCTTAGAGCTCCAGGAGGGTCTGCAAGATGGAAAGGCACTGATGGAAGGTGCAGGAAGACATAATCTTTCTGATTAGCTGCTTTGTCTGCGTGGCTGTTTTTGAGGTTGTAAACCTGACTTGGCAATGATATGACCAAACCTAATTATACAGGAATATTATATTAAGGGTATCAACATGCAAATGTAGAGGAGAGTCAAAATGATGGTGTTTTTCTTTTGATTAACTATTTGTACCCTACATGCAACAAAAAGAGGTGGCTCTTGATTCTGTCTGTGCCCTGATATTTTGTTTATTATTGAATTATCTAAGAATTAGTGGGATTTATCATTATGTAGATAGCTCTATAATGCTTGAATCATACACCTGAAAGTACACAATGCAAGAGCTTGCTTATATTTCATACTTTTTAATACTTTGAGGGAACAGGGTCAAGGAAAAACTATAGCATTTCAGAGGGGAAGTGACAAAGTAAAAGATAAGTTCAAAAATGGTCTCATGAAAAAAAAATGATCTCACGAGACCTGGCTTACACCCTTATGGGATCCGGTTATTGGGAAGTGCTTCCATAATTCCCACCGCCCCCAAGTGGGTTTCTCTGCATGTGTTTTTGGTGGCTACTTCATTATTCTCTCCTGGGTACTTCTGTTTTTTGCAAGCCTATAGCATTTAAAAATGGACCTGTGTCCACTCTTGGAGTAAGCAGCAGCCCAGTGGCAATGGCCCTGAGACACTAGGAGTGACCAGTGAGGCCCCCAAAATGGCTCTGGGGTGGTGGGAGGCTTCCTTGGTGGACCCCAGAAATTATCTGGGAATGGAAAGTCAAGAGCCATGGGATGGGAGCTGTTGTATTTTAGAATTAAAGGGAAATGATACCCCCAAACACTGGAGAGGCCGAGACCATCTGGACTACTGAAGGGAAGCACAGTGGTTTCTTGAAATGACACAGGATAGTTCTGTCAATGTTCTGCTTTTGATTTTACCTTAGCCTTCGGCTTCCCAAGCTGACAAAGCAATGATGGTGACTTTCTTACGAATCTTCTTGGTGGGAAGAGGGATCCCAGGGTGGGGTGGGGGGCCACTCAACAGTACAGGCTGGACAGATACCAAGCAGAATCCAGGCAATGGGCAAAACAGGTGGGTTCCCTCTGGTCAGTGTGACACACTTTCTGCTTTTCTTGGTTGAAAGAACACCTTTGTACCTGGCCTTACGACAGCCCAGGAAGCTTACATTTATTCCAGTCTTGCCGATGGCTAACAGAGGTAGAGGGACTGGACCAAAGTCAGGTAGCTGGTCATAGCCAAGTCGGGAACAAGGAGCCCAGGGGCTCTTCTGTCCAGCCACGTGAACCTTGACCCCTGACAAAGACCCAGGTCCCAGGCAGATGTGCAGGGGCGATAAGATTCTTAGCCCCAGCTCTGCTGCTTCAAGGGAATTAGCCTCTTCCCTTGAGGCTGATGGGAATGATGTCCTTGTAAAGTCTGCACCAGTCCACATGCTTAGCTGTTGTGAAAGAGAGAGCAAGAGAGTGGAACTTCAGTCAGGAGACCAGAGTTTTAATTCTGCCACTAACTAGCTGAGTCACCTTGGCTAGTAACTTCCATGCTCTGAGTTTCCTTTTCTATTTAAAATGCAAATTTACCTGGCCCCTCTCCTGCCCAAGCTCCTCAAAGGATGCCTGTTACTCACCCAGAAACTCCCCCATTTAAGTCTGAGCCACCATCCAAAGAGAGAGAGAAGTTCAGAAAGAGGTTTTGAGCCTTCTGAGCTCTTTTATACTCAGCCAGGAGGGGTTCAGGCAAAGGGTCAACAGTTGTGGGCATTAGTTAGGTTCTATAGACAGCAGTCAGGAGGCAGGGCTGGGGCCAGCTGGGGCCGGATGCTTGGCAGGCAGCTCATCTTGCATCTGTGATTTTCCTGCTCTCTGTCTGCGTCTTAGGGTTGATTCCCTCTGGGTCTCACTCCCTTTATGTGTAGCTTTGTGATGCCAAGGTCTGGGAACTTCCCCAGTCACCAGTCCAGAGACAGAAACTATACTTTGTCCCTGTTCCTACCCTCTCTGATGCCCCCCACCCCATTTAGTGGCATCATCCTGAAGACCAAGATGAAGAAAAGCAAAACTGAGACAACAGGACCAGACAGAGCTCAAACCCACCTTACAAGTTTCTGTGATGGGCAAAAGATATGAAAAGTCATTTCTCTGAAGAGGAAATACAAATGGCTAAAAACCACATGAAAAAATGTTCAGCTTCACTAGCTATTAGGGAGATGCAAATTAAGGCCACAATGAGAGATCATCTCACACCAACTGGACAGGCTGCCATTAAACAACCAGAAAGTACAAATGCTGGAGGGGATGTGGAGAAATTGGGACTCTTATTCATTGCTGGTGGGACTGTATAATGGTACAGCCACTCTGGAAGACAGTCTGGCACTTCCTTAGAAAACTAGATATCAAGTTACCCTTCAATCCAGCAATTCCACTTCTCAATATATACCCAGAAGACTTCCAAGTGACTGTTTGCATCAAAAAAGTGATTTTTCAGCCCAGGAAAACACCATAGAGTAAATGAAAGTTGTATTCTGCTTAGTTTTCAAAATGTGACAACATACCACTTTCACAGACTTCCAAGTGACTGTGAAAGCAGTGACAAACATATATTTGCACACTGATATTCATAGTGACATTATTCACAATTACCAAGAGAATGGAAACAATCCAAATGTCCTTCAACAGATGAGTGGATAAATAAAATGTGGTCTATACACACGATGTAATACTGTGCGGCAGTAAAAAAGAATGAGATCGTCAAACATATGACAACACGGATGAACCCTGAAGACATAATGCTGAGAGAAATAAGCAAGACACAAAAGGAGAGATATTGTATGTTACCACTAATGTGAACTCTGTGAAAAATGTAAAATAAATATTTTATATTGTAGAATGTAGGGGACCTAGAGACAGACAGCAACTAGTGAAGGGGGAATGATAATCTAATAAGAATGTGTAAGTTATTGAGGGTAATCTCAACATTATGGGAAGCTCAGGAATGATTAGGATTTGCAAATTTTCTTGGAGTATGGTAGAAACACGTTGGAAGCAATGTAGTTATTTTAGGTTGTTTTTCTTATTCCTTTGTTTTGTTTGAATTTTTTTAAGTTTTTGATAAAGCTAAAAAAAAATGCTATTGCATTTAAAAAAATTTTTTTTCTGCGGCCACAAGGACAACATGTCTCCCCAGCTCTGCTCTCAGGCTCCTGCCTCACCAGGTCACATTCCCTGCAGCTTGACATATCCTGCTACCCACACTCTCTCAGCCCTGAGCTGCCCCTCTCCCCAACCCTTTCTCACTTGGTATTTGTCTCTTTCAAGAAATCTTCCAGGATTGGGAAGGACACTGTTAACACGGTGATAAAAGCATGAGCTCTGGAATTAAACAGAACTGGGCTGAAATCTTAGCTCTGTCACTTACAGGCTGAGTGATGCAGGCAAGTGACTTAGTCTCTGACCTCACTTCCTGATCTGTAAAATGGTTGATAATGATCTCCCTGAGTGGCTATAAGGATGAAATGGGACCATGTGTATCATTCAGGGTAGTAATGCCATCGACTATAACAAAAGTTCCAAAATACAACACGGGTTCGCCCCTCCCTCACTCAAGTCACAGACTGATGCAGATCGGGTGTCTTTCCTGCAAAGCTCCTTCAAGAGATGATTCAGGAACTCCTTCCATCCCAGTAGAGTCCTGCACTGGATTCCCTCCATCTGGCTGGTGGAATAGCAAAGACGGGGTTGGAGACCAGCGGTACCCATCAATTCAACTTTACATGGGCCAAAACCAGTCACATGGCTTCACCTAATTGTAAGGAATGCTGGGAAATGTAGTTTCCTGTGTGCCCAGAAACAGGAAATGGGATTGCTAAGCATCCAGGCAGGCTCTGCCACAATATGTAAAATATTTAACAGAGTGCCTGGCACATCGTAAGAGCTCAGTAAATACCAGATACTATTATAATTACTGTCTATCATCTGCCGCAATACCAGTGTGAATATCAGAAATCATGGAACTCTAGGATATACTTTTCAGGACACTGGAAATAAATAACTGAATACTAAACCAAACAAATGAATTTCTGTATTTAAAAAAAATGTATGGCAATCCTATCCCTGCCATAACTCCCATCTGGGTGCTTTTTATGAGGCAGCAGGATGCATTCGAATCATTTAAAAGCTGGCTGTGCCCTGTGCCAAGTATTTAACCTGTCAGCCGTGGCACGTTTTCTCATCTGTAAAACAGGGATGATAATTTACCCACTTTATAGAGTTCTTCAAAAATACCATATTCCGTTATCTCAAAGAACACACTTCCCTCTGTCTAGAACACTCTATTCACTCTTCATCTAGCTACCTCCTACTCATCCCTCAAGTTTCAGCTTAGATGTTACCTCCTCTGGGAAGCCTTCCCTACCCCCTACCCCAAGTATGGTGGAGTGCCCATGCCCTGTGCCCCCACATTTGCCTAACTTCCCTTACCGGAGCACTTACCACAGCATATTAAAATCTCTGTTCATTTCTGTCTTTAGCTAGACTGTAGGTTTCTTGGGGGAAGGGACCCAGTTTTGTGCACCATTTTGTCCCCAGCATCAGTACAGTGCCCGGCCCAATGAGGATGTAGCAAATGTTTGCCAAATGAATGAAGAATCCCGATCCTCTTCAAACTGGTAATGGGATAAGACTTTTAAACTCTTCATCTCAGCCAAAATAATGGAAAGTAAAGACAAGTTCAGAAAGAAAAAATCACACTGTACTCCTTCCTAAAAAGGCCAGTGGGGACTAAGAAGTCATTTCAGAAGGCAGCCACGCCCCTCGGGTCACACCTGGGTACTCTTGAGCAGTTTACCACTCTTAATCTCTCAGTTGAGCAACAGAGAGTGCAAGCAAACATCCTGGGGCTCTCCCTCCCAGCTGGTCTGAGGGTGTAGTGAGAAGAGCTGTCCACTGAGGGTGACCCCGACTGTCCACATGGTCTGTTGGGCCTGCAGACACCTCTCTCCACCAGCTATATGGCTGGGACACCTCTTATTTCCCTGACTATCATCAAAGAGCGAGGTCTTTCCAGTCCCAGTGCAGACCTTCAGACACAGGATAGGAACCCAAACTCCCATTCTCAGGCAACTTGGCACACTGTCGGTCCAGGCCACTGGGCAGAGAGGCTCCCACCTGGAAAAAACACTTAAACAGAGTTCATATATCCACAAACCATGGGGTTCATGCCTTCCTAACCCCCACACATGCACACAGTGCTTTTGCCACACACACCCCAAAGCTACAGAGGATGAGGCTCTCAGTGTGGGCAGGGCCATGGAAACTTCTCAGGAGCAGGGTGAGCCTGGTGGCCCCAGCCCAGGCCCTGAGCCTCCCTCCCTCTATAGTTCCTGGGCCTGCTGAGGACAAGAGCAGGGTGTGGGAGACCTCATGCTCCAGAACATCCAGAGGCCCAAGGACATATAGGCTCACAGGCCCTGCTCGCTGCCCCAATCTAACCCAAACCTGGACAAACAGACCCTTTGCTGCAAATCCCTATGAGAGCAAGCACACACACATACACACACGCTGAAGCAGGTGTCACCCTCCAATAAAAAGGGATGTGGACAACATTTATCACCCACACCCTCAGTACTCGGTGCACCTGGAAGAAGTCTCGGATGAGCCAAGTCACAGGGAGGCCTGAGTGACCGACCGCGTGCGTTACCCAGTCCTCCAGCAACACGGTAACTCAAAGGAAAAACAGCTTCTAAAAGTGAGATTTCAGGCAAGCAAACCAAAAGGGGCTGGGAGATGTCGTGGGTGCCCCTCCAAAAACATTAGCCCAAGTATGAGGTCGCCTACTCCACCCCTGATTGAATGCAGACCCTACACGGATCTACCTCGCCAAGACACACACACGTGTCCTAGCTCACATCGCCCCCGCTCCGCGCCTGGGGCTTTCTAGGAGCGCCGGCGGCCACAGCTCCAGCAGCTACACAACCCCGCTCGCCCTGTGAAATCGGCCCGACAGCCCCACCCCACCTTCCGCACCCAAGGGGCGGGGCTGTCCCTTGCCAGCTGCCTCCCATGCCCTGGCACACACACAAACACACCGACGGACGCCCGGACTGCTTTAACCCTATTGCAGTGGGAGCCAAGAGGGATGGGGCAGGGAGAGAGCAGGTTGGTGGTCGGCCCAGCAACCACCCCACCAGGCCTCCGGGTCAGCGCTCAGCTTCCGACGCCGACCCTGCACCCGCTCGGGTTCCGGCACACAGTGTCCTCGGGGGGGCGGGGCAGCTAGAGACCCCGCCCCATATCGGGCCCGCCCCCGTGACAACAGCCCCTGTGGCGGAGCGGGGAAGCGATCCGCGGAGGTTTCAGTCTTAGCCCCGCGGAGCCGCCGCTGGAGGCGCGCAGCTCCGCTCCGGCTCCGCATCCGGACGATGTTGCGCGCCCAGAATGCTCCACATTCTTCTGGCGGTGCTGCTGGCGGCGCTGCTCGGCCTGCGCCTGGGTTCGGGCGCGCACGGTAAGATCCGGGACCCCCTCCTGGGCTGTGCGGGTGTCCAGACCCGACTCCCCCCGTGGCCGCCCCTAGCTGCGTCCCACGGAGATCTCTGTCTGGTGACCTGCTTTCCCCAGGTCTCCCTCATCCCAGCAAGCCTGGGTCTCAGAAGGCTGTTGCCCTGACCCAATCTCTTGTTGAAGTCGAAGAGGCTGAGATTGGTGGGGGAAAGTTGGGGGTGGGGGGGGAGGATTTTCCTCCCCCCACAAATTCACCGTTCACCCGGCTCCCATTTTTTTTAGCCCTGGCTTTTTTGTCATTCTGGTCTCTTGTCCCTCTGTGAAATGATTTGATCCTCATCTGCCTCTACCTACCCTGACCCCTCCAATTAGCCCTTTTTCTGTCCCTGTCCCATCTCACCCCCGTCCCTGCCCCTCCCCCCCCAAAGCCCACCGGTCACCCCCATACCATCCTACCGGCTCCATTTTTTAGCCCCCAGCTCACTCCCACTGCCTCCTGCCTCCTTCCTCCCTTACCCGACCCTCAGCTCAGGCTCTTGGTGCAGCCTGCTCTCCTGGGAAAGTTTCTGCAAACGCAAAAGAGTTAATCCTGGAGAGAAAGAGAAAAGCGAAGGGATGAGTTGGAAGGAACTAGAACAGAGGCAGAGAGAGCAGGGACAGAAAGGGCTTCTGCATGCACCAAGATACAGAGTAAAACGCACAGTCAGTCTTCACCAGATCTGGAGCCAAGCTGGTGACGTGTAGAGCAGACACTACAAAGCCCGGTTGTGTTTATCACTTTCAGTTAATGTTTTGAAATCGAGACACAAACTTGAGGATCAAAAGCCAGTATAAGGAAAGAAAGCAAGAGAGAGGGAGAGAAGTATTTTCTAAATGAGAATAAGAGAGTCAGAAAAAGGAAGCATTATTAGAGAGATCAAGAGAAGTTGGAGAACAAGCGAAACAAGAGTAGAGTCGCTACCAAACTGTGAGATATTCAAGGAGAAAGGGGGAACTAACTGGATATTGACCTGGCATTACTTCATTTAATGGGCAAGACTCCTAAAGTATTTATTGCATTCTTACAAATAAGGGAACAAGTTCAGCAAAGTTCAATCATTTGCCCAAAGTCAATAGCAAGTGCTTGGTTAGGGCTCCTGGAGTTGGCATTGCCTATGGTGAAAGTTGTGTTTTTGGTAGGGGTGGGGGATAGGGGGAGATGTTTGGTATTTAACATCTCAGCTTGGAGCTAAGGGTGCTAGCCTTTTATGGAAATCCCCTCAGCCCAGTCTAGAACCAGAGCTGGTTCTTGTTTGTCTGTCCTCACCCAGATGAGGCTGGACATCTGTCTGCAGGCAGAGGCTTTTTAGGAGCTAGGGAGTGGGGTAAGCACTCAGCTCAAGAGAGGCCAGAAGACCCGTGAAGAGAAACAGGCAGTTGTCAGGCAAACAGGGTGTTTGCCCAAAGAACCCCAGACAGATGGCCTGGGACCAGAGTGGGAAGCAAGCTTGGGGGTGGGAGCCAGGAAGAGGCAGGGACTCGCTCATGTGAGAGTTCAGTGCCCCCTGCTTCAGCCCTCAGCCTCTGCCTTCTCTCTTGGGGTTCATCAGAGCCAGCTTGGCTCTTCTCAGCCAAGCCAACCACTTCTGCTTCTGATCACAGCACAGGGCAGTGACTTGAGGACACAACACTAGTTTAGAATCAGACACATATAGATTCGAGTCCCCACTCTGCTCCTTAGTAGCTCCATTGGACTTGGGCAAGTCACTTAACCTGAGCCTCCATTATTTCTTTGGTGAAATTGGGGTACCCAATGCCTACCTTTTAGGGCCGTTGTGATAATTTAATGAGACAAGAGATGTAAAGTTCTTTGCACAGTGCTCAGGTCATAGGAAAGTCCTCAGTAAATGGTAGCTGTTATAATCCTTGCCACCATTGCCATCACCATGCTTGTCCCTGGGGGGCAATAGAGAAATGCCGAGCTCTGCTAGCTCTGACACTCCTCTTTCCCGGGACAGAACTACCCAGACCTCCATCCGTGTGGTTTGAAGCAGAATTTTTCCACCACGTCCTCCACTGGCAGCCCATCCCGAATCAGTCCCAGAGCACCTACTATGAAGTGGAGCTCCTGAAGTAAGGAAAGAGGAGGGTGGAGGAAGGAGGGAGGTGGGTGAGGGGGTGGGTGGGTCTGTCCTTTTCCACACCCCCACCTTGCCCTACCCAACCCCACCCCCCACACTGGAAAGAAACCTGTTTTCTTATGGAAGTGAGGCCAGGAGGGACCCTGACACCCATCAGTTGACAAGTACCGATTGAGCCCCCAGACATGCCAGCAGTGGGCTGGGAGTTCTGGAGTGAAAAGGCCAGGGTATTGCCTTGGCCCTCGAGGTTTTTCCACCATGCTGGAAAAAACAGGAAAAGCATTCACAATAGAATCAGAGAATAAGGGAACCCTAATAACTGGGAAAAGGGAGAGATGAGGGACTTGAGCTAATCATATACCAATCTGAGTCTTCTAGGCCACAGGGAAATTGATCGAGGGTCCCAGAGCCAAGGGAGACCTCTTCGCAAGCAGGTGCCGTGGACTAGGAGAGACACTGGGGGCTGCGTCAGTTTCTCCTGCCATGGGGTCTCTCCCCTCTGGCCTCGGGCTTCCTTCAGAAGGGGTAGCTGTGAGCACAAGGCCCTCCTCCAATGCCAGCCCTGATCTCTCCCCAGCTATGGATTAGAGCCCTGGAAGGCCACCCCCACCTGTAACCAGACCCAGGTGGTATCCTGCGACCTCACTGTGGTGACCTTGGACCTGTACCACAACAACGGTTACCGGGCCAGAGTCCGGGCAGTGGAGGGCAGCCGCCACTCCAACTGGACCACCACCGACACCCGCTTCTCCATGGATGAAGGTGCTTCTCCTCCCCTGGGCAGAGCACGTGGCTTTTGGGACACCTTCTGGCCAGAAGATCTAGTCTAGAGCTTTTGCCTCTGTTCTCGTTGCACCCCATGTCAGCCCAGCTTTCTGGACAGGGACCTGGGTCAGTCCTTCAGAGGAGGTTTAGATTGAAAATAGTCAACATCGTTCGAGGTTTAAAAAGGAACTGGAGTTGCTTATTCTGCAGAAGAATGAGAAGAGAGGTCGTGGAGTGGGTTGGGCGGCTGAGTCACGAGGGCCAACCCCCTGGACTTGCAGGGTTCGGGGAGAGGAAGCGAATCTGTAAGCACCCGGCACAGGGCAGGAAGCAGTAGGCAGGACTCAGATCAGGCCCTCCTCCTTTTAGGGATGAACTCCTAGGGTTGGGGTGTGAGGCATTGTGGTGGGTAGGTGCTGCTGAAGAAAAGTCCAGAATCTCCCCCAGGAGAGGTAAGACAAAAGGATAAGTCCCAAACTTATCGGGATTCTTGCAGTCCACAAACTGGGAAGGAGCTCAGTCTGCGTGCAGGGTGGTGAGCTGACCCTGCTCTGAAGGACTGAGTCAGAGCTTGGGATCTGGGAGGTCCTTGCTCCCAAATGCCCCTCCGCAGGCCAGTGCCCAGCTGGCTGCAGAAATGTTCCCTGGGCAGAGTATTTAAAACTTATATGCTCAGGGCCCAGCCTCAGAAATGCACACTCCCTGCATCTTGAGTGGGCCTGGGACCTCTGTGTCCAGGAAATCTTTATGTTCTGCTGGTTGGGAAACCTCCAGCCCGGGTTTTAGGGTGGAGTAAGCTTGATGCAAGGCACAGGCTTGTCTTATGGTGTTGTCTCCCCTATTCAGTGACCCTGAAGGTTGGCAGCATGAAGCTGGAAGTTCACCGTGGCTACATCCACGGGACAATCCAGCCCCCCAGGCCCAAGGTGGCCCCTGCGGGCGACATGTACGAAAGCATCTTTGAAAACTTCCGCGAGTATGAGATCGCTATTCGCAAGGTGCCAGGAAACTACACGGTATGGGGCTCCCAGAGGCTGTGGGGCCAGGGCTCCTGGGCTTCCCTGTCACATGGGCTGGAAGGCTTTCATGTGCCCAAGGGGAACTTTGCTGGCAAAGTAAAGAGAAGTCCTGGGGGGACCACAGGGGGTAGGGTTTGGGTGGGAGCTGAATGGACCTGAGTTCTTTCCGTTCAGCCCCCATACCCATGCTTCTGTGAGGTATGGGGAAGAAGTTGCTATTTACAGGGTGCCCACAAGACATTTTATAGCTATTATTTCTGGTCCCCTTGCAGTAGGTATTTTACTCCCTTTTGTAGATGAGAGTAACCTCATCTACAAAATTAGGTTATATAACCTGCCTGAGGACATCTCTGCCAGTGGGAGAGCTGGAATCTGAACCCAGGGCTGTGTGTCTGCAAAGTCTGTCTTCTTTCCTCTCTACCATGGTTGATTTCATCCCATTCTGGGAAGGTCCTTAGCATCTATAAAATGTTCCCTTTTCTCTTTCAATATAAAATAATTTATGGCCATTACAGAGATTTTGGGTGGTGTGGATAATTGCAGGGTTTGTTATCTTGGAAAAAGAAGACTGAAATTTCTGGGGGTTGGCCTGGGTCCTCTCTGAAGGCCCCTCCAGCTCTCAGCTTCTAGGGTGCCATGAAATAGGGGCATTTCATTTATTGCTGTTGTTGTTTTTCATTTCAGCTCACAAACAAGAAGGTAAAGCATGAAAGCTTCAGCCTCCCAATCTCTGGAGAGGTAGGAGAGTTCTGTGTCAAGGTGAAACCGTCCGTGAGCTCCCGGATCAACAAGGGGGTGTGGTCGGAGGAGCAGTGCGTTGTCCTCACCAAACAGTGTGAGTCCTGTCAGCCGGGCGGTTGGGGAGGTCACGGGGCCAGGAGGGGCCTCACACCATCCGACAAGCCTCCACCCCATGAGACAGGGCTTCATTATTCCCATTTTAGAGGTGAGGAAACTGAGGCTCCGTGTGTACAGTGTGGCACAGCAAGGATGTGGCGGCAGAGCCAGGCCTCCTGGTTCTGTGTTTCCACCTGAACCCAGCCGCACTTCTGAGGAGCTCCCCAGGCCGCCCAGGTGTGGCAGCAACTTTGCTCTCCTCCCTCGGAGCCCTGGGTGCAAAGGGCCTTGTGCTTGCCTCCCCACCTCACTCCCTTGGAGCAAGTGGAGCTGAACAGACTCCACACCTCAGCTGCTGCTAAAATCAGCACACACCAAGCCAGGCTCCTGGCCAGGGGCTGGAGCAGGAGGGGGATGGGCGGGGATAGAGGGTTGGAAGGGCTCTGCTCCTGCCCACCAGGATCTTACAGTCCCACTGGGGAACCAGAGTGTGCACAGAGGAACTGGCAATCCAGGTGCCTGATGAATCACTCCAACAGTGAACTCTCTGAGAATGCCAAGGTCACCATGGGCAGGGGCCTGGCAGGGACTAAATTAACTCCTTATGTTTCTATAGTACATTTTGGTTTGCAAAGGACAATCCCAAGCTCACTGTCATTTAAGCCACACAGCAAAGTGGGCAGCCGTAAGAGCTTTTTATACATTGACCCACTGATACAAGAGAGAGTTTTGCTTAAAGGTCTGGGTTCAAATCTTGACTTCACGAACCCTTACGAGGTGTATGACCTTGGGCAAGTTACTTGACCTTTCCGTGCCTCAGGATACTACTCTTCAAAAATGGGGATGGTGACAGTACCTACCTCATAAAGTTGTTGTAGGGATCCAATGAACTCAGTGAAGTACTTGCTATATTATAAGTGCTGTGTGCTTCCCAAACGTCTTTTGAGATAGGTGCTATTATTTTTCCCATTTTCTAGATGAGAAACCTAAGGCTCAGGGAGGTTAAGTAACTTGTCCACAGTCCCAGAGCTGGTAAGTGGTGAAGCTGGGACTTGAACCCAGGTCTGGCTGCCCCCAGAACCTCTCTTGTTAACGTTGTGTAATATCCTGCCTCGCTGCTCTGTTTGCTGTGGTGTGAGTCATGTGCTGGGGGCAGAGTCAGTTGTGTCTAATGAGGGAATCTTTGGGGCAGGGTTTGGAAGGCCAGGCAGGGATTCCCAAGAACCCAGGCACATCTAGAACTGTGACCTAGGCATAGCCTGTGAGGGTTACCTGGGGTCACTCACTGAGTGGCTTCTGAGTGCGGCCACGGGGCCAGCCCACAAACACATGTCTCTGGACCTGTAGATTTCACCGCCACCAACCTTGGAGTCTTCTTCACCTTTGTTCTGCTGCTCTGCGGAGCTCTGGCCTACTGCCTGGCCTTCCAGCTATATGTGCGGCACCGGGGGAGGCTGCCGGATGTTCTGGTGAGTCTCGCAGGGAGGCCGCTGCCCCATCCTTCCCAGCCACACCAGAGTCCTGGGGAGGGAGGGAGTTCCTTGCCAGAAGGTCCCTTCCTTTGGCTCTCCTCCACTCCCAGCACTGAACTTATTCTGAGGACCTTCATCAAACACAGGGGACAGAGGGACAATGTGGATACAAATAATGAACTTGAGAACATTGCCTTCTAGTAGACTTACTGAGTAATGGCCACCTCCCTCCGTGCCACACTTTATTTTGTTGGTGTAGTCGATTCTTATTACTCCTGGGAGTTATGCTTCATAAAGTTGCTGTGAACCCTGAATAAGCAAATACTGAACCGTGGCTCCTAGGGAAATACAAGTTTAAGTTCCTGTGAGCCTCAGGTCGTATTTTCATTAACCAATTGATACATAGCCTTGTTTTATGTGTGTTTCTGTTTAAAAACATCTTATATAATATATATTGTTGATTCCTTAACACTGAACTCATGAGCAACAGCACTGTAGCTCACAGCTGAACAAATCTTATCTAACACATGGCTTTTCTCCGTAAGGCACGTCTCAGCCTCCTTGCACGCAGGAACACTGGATAGCACTCCAGAACTATGCTTGGGGGCCATTTTAAACGGCAAAGTCACCAACAGAAATGCAAAAAAAACATACCAAAAAATATACCACAGAAAGGACACGTTTATGAGACTGAAACAAGAAGGATGAGTGTCATCTCACTCAACCTCAGCTGGGAACGTGCATGTCAGGCAACTCAAATTTTTTCACCACTCTTTGCATGTCCCCAAATGACCACAAAAGAGCCATGAGTATTGAGTTTGGACTTGCAAATAAATACTTGTTAGAAGGTGAATTTGCAAGTATGGAGTCTGCGAGTAATGAGAATCAAAACTATATTTATTAATAGCTGGCCATGGACTAACACTGTATGTTAGTACTTATGAAATAGGCACAATTGTTATCCTCATTTCACAAGAGAGGAAACTGAAGCATGGAGAGGTTGTTACATGGAAGAGTCAGGGATGGAGCCTCATTTTTCCAATCCCCAGGGGTGATGAGTATGCCTAGAGAAGAGCAGAACAAAGAGCTGGAAGGGCTGGCCCCTGGGCTGCTGTCAGAGAGGGAGAACCCAGGGTGGGAAGGTGTGCTCCCGGGGAGGAGTTCAGGGAAGGGGCGAGGATCTCAGACCCTCCCACGGGGTTTCCTCTTGCTACGTAAAGCTGAGCATTTTCCAAAGCTCCGCCTGTCTCTGGCTTGAGGTTCTGGCTGCATCACAGGGAAGCAGGAGCCCCAGGGACACTCACAGCTGGAAGGGGACCTCCAGAGGGATCCCAGACTCTCTAGAAAAAAATGAGGAGCAAGACAGACTCTCTGAAATTATTTTGAGTAGGAATTCCAGGATGCATGGAGGGGAAGATGGGAGGTACTGCCTGGCCTAATTAGGGTCTTTGTCCAGGCAAGAAAGAGCTTGTTGCCAGCTCTAGTATGCACTAGGTAGAGAATTATGGTGAGGAGCCTGGGGACAGTCAGCCCCTACAGTCCTAGGGGATTATCAAGTTCTTCCTTGTGTCTAACTGAAGACGTACTCCTTGTGCATTCTCCATGCTCTGGGGAGATTCAGTTCCACAAACATGTATTCATTGGCCTGTTTAGCAAGGGGAGGGGAGAAGAGGATCGGATAGGATGGAAAAAATCGTGGCACATGGAGTAATGATAAGTATTCTTTTGTGAAACTGGTTTCAGTTATTTATGGGTTGTGATGTGAAACTTGTTTCTTACTTTGAGTCATAGTCAGAAAAGTTGGAAACACACTTCTAGATGAGCCCAGCCTGTCTTGGGTTTGAAAAGTGCTTGTAATGGAGCCACCTTCCCAACAGGCTCCTGTTCTGCCTATCAGCCCATTGGGCTCCAAAAATCTAAGCTTTTATGAATCTGGCCTGAGCCAAGCTGAGAATCAAACTAGGAGGAAAATCTATTCTAAAACAAAACCAAAAAGACAAGTTGCAGGGTGATCCAGGCTCTGCAGCCCCCCTCTGTTGAAGCAGTAGCTCCTCAAGCTCCCCCCCTGGACCCATGGCCTCACTGGGAGTGGGTTCCTATGGGTGCCCCTCCACCTCTCTCATGCTGCCTGCTCCTGCCTAGGTCTTCGAGAAGCCCAGCCCCTTCAGCCTCATCAGCCAGCTTCCCTGCCCAGAGGCCCGGGACACCATCTACCCCCTTGACGAAGAGGCATTGCCAAATGTGACCCTTGAGCTGAGAAACTCGGAACTGCATGGCAGCACGGACAGCGGCTTTGGCAGTGCCAAGCCGTCCCTACAGACTGAAGAGCCCCAGTTCCTCCTCCCTACCCCCCATCCCCAGGCCAGTGGCACTCTAGAAAAGGGGAAGCCCTCGGAGCTGGAGGACACCTGCAGTGGGGGCAGCAGCAACAGCACAGACAGCGGGATCTGCTTGCAGGAGCCTGGCCTGAGCCCTGGGACAGGGCTCGGCTGGGAGCAGCAGGTGGAGAGTGACAGGCAGGGTCAGGATGACAGTGGCATCGGTTTAGTCCAGAATTCTGAGGGACAGCCTGGGGACACACAGAGTGGCTTGGCCTTGGGCCATGCTAGCCCCCTGAGAACTGAGCCACCTGGGGAAGAAGCCCCAGCTGTGGTGGTATGCCAGGGCTACCTGAAGCAGACAAGATGCACAGAGAAGGCAATCAAGGCAGACTGCCTGGAGGAAGAGTCCTCTTTGACAGATGGCCTCGGCCCCAAATTCAGGACGTGCCTAGATGCTGAGGCAGGCTGGCCCCCACCAGCCCTGGCCAAGGGCTATGTAAAACAAGACCCCCAAGAAATGACTCTTAATCCCTCAGTGCCCCCCACCGGACAGTGGAACCAACCAACTACAGAATGGCCGCTCCTGGGCTTGATCAGCTGTGATGACCTGGGAACATCAGACTGGAGCTTTGCCCATGATTTTGCCCCTATGGACTGTGTGGCAGCCCCAGGTGGTCTCCTGGGCAGCTTTGACTCGGACCTGATGACCTTGCCCCTGATCTCCAGCCTGCACTCAAATGAGTGACTCAGGCTGAGGGTTTCAGCCATGCCTGTTCCTCCAATACCTGACAGTGGGCAAGGATTGTCCTTGCAGGAGGAGGATGGAGCTCCAGGAGGGGCAGAAGTGAACCATGAGGCAGGCTGGACTGGCTCAGGTGCCAGGAGCAGGAGGCAACTATCACTAAACTAGTGCAGAGTATGTGGGTGATCCCGGTCTGCTCTGCTGAGTGGGGCCTTGCAGGCTCCAGCTCCTCCCTACTCAGGACTCTTTCCTGCATCATAAAGCATTGTTTGCTCAGGGGAACCACGGGTTTTTCTGGAGTTGTGGTGAGACTGCAGGCTGACATTGGCATGGATACAGGCTCTCCCACCCACTCCGCCAGGGTGGAGGGCTAGGAGGATGGAGGCTTTGGGGTCTCACTGCAGGGGTCACTACTAGGCAGACAAAGGAGGGAGGGATGGAGCTGGCCATCAGGCTGCCCTGGTCACATGGAGGAGCTCCCCACTGGCCTTCCAGGAAGGGAGACTGTCACTGGAAGATCATAAGGTGTATCTGCCTTGGTCAGTCAAGTGACAGAGGAGATACAGATGCTGAGACCTAAAAGGTGCTTCTGGCTCAGAGCCCACCCCCCGCTGGTAGGACGTGTCTGGTGTTTGCCTCCAGACATCTCCCTTTTTCCAGCCAATAGAGCTGCACACCCCCTGGGTGCTTGCAGTGGCCCAGCCGCTCACCATCCCCACTTTGCTGCCCCCACTATCCTGGTGGTTTGCATTGGTCACACTCTGGGCTTGGACACCAGCTCCCGTCTGATTTGCATTTGCTACTGATGTGCAGCTACGGACAGCAGGGCTCTGGGCTGGGACCCTGCTCTCTCAGTGTTCTCAGAGGGCCTCAGTTTCCCCCATCTGTGAAATAAGGACTCTTGTGGATGAGGGGCGTGGTCCATGCTGTGTGTTAGCCAGGCTGGCCCCTGGGGTGACATTTGCAACCCTACTTGACTCTGAGCTGGGAGGAAGTGGACTCCATGACCAGATCGGTACAGAAACAGCTTCTTTTCATGCGAGGCTGACAGAACCTAGCAGGAGTCCCTGTCACCACACGAGGGGAGCTGCTGGGTACCAGGGCTGCTAGAAAGGGCACCGGCTCCCTGGAGTCAGTTTGGAATCTGTCTTCAAACAAAGCCAGTTCACAGTTTGGGCATGAGGGAGCTGGAAGGGGTGACTTTCTCTAGCATTCTGAGATCCCAGCCAAGGGAAGCCAGCTGTGACCCCTACCACTCTGCCAAGAGCTCTAAGGTGCCAGTCTGAGAGCTGAACTCTCCAGAAACTTAGGCTTACAGGGGGACTTCCTCAGGGTTCCCGTCAAAGTTTTGTTTATTTATTTTGTTCATTTATTTATTGACGAGGCAACATACTACAGTGAGAGAATTTGGGCATTTGAGGAACCATTGAGTTCTAGTTCTGACTTTTCTGTTTACAGCTGGGTGTACTTAGGCAAGTCACTTTTCCTCTTTGCGCCTCAGTTTCGTCATCTGTGAAACTGGAAAACTGCCTGCCTTGCCTAGTTCGTAAGGCTGGGAGATTTTGTGAGAGGATGGCTGCAAATGTGCTGCAGACACAAAGCCATGTAAATGAGTGCTGCAAGAAATTGTCAGGGCTGCAGGGATCTTGTGAAATCAGCCCGATTCTGGCAACACAGTCACTGGCGAAGGATTCAGTGGTTGGTGACTGAAGATGACAATGGATCGGATGAGGGATGCTGGCTTTAAAGAAGCCAGACTGAGGGCTCAGACGCAAATTGGAAAGACTAGGGTCCACGTCCTCATGCCACCATTTATTGTCTGGGACCTACCCTCTCAAGGTTTCTGTTTTCCCAGCTGCAAAATGGGGATAATACCTCACAGGAGGTGCCATAAGGTTTGAAGGGATCACGTATAAAAGGTTGAACCTGGGGCTCGCCATGGCTTGCACCGAACCTGCTGGCTGTCAGTATTTGCTAAGTCTGTAAGGGGAAATGGACAGTTTTTCTTGGAAACAGGTAAAAATGAAAGAGATAAAAGAGTATATAGAGGTTTTCTCTTGGCAGACTGAAAAAGTAACGGTGGAAAATATGGCACAACATTTTGGACGTGACTGCACAATGGTTTGGATGCCAAGTTCTGACAACCTGGAAAGAACAACCTGGAAGTCCCTCCCTTGGGGGCAGATGGGAAAAGGAGCACTGGGCCCCGGGGCTGCGTCTCAGGGTTCTCATTAAGTGCGGAAATCTTCCGTGTCCTATTCTGAAAGCAGCCTGCTGCTTCCTCGAAAAGCCACACTGTGGGTTTGAATCTCACAGCACACTCAGCGCAGCGGGTGGGGCAAACCCAGGGCCCGTGACCTGAGTCACCCACGAGCTTTTGTTCTTTATCCCAGCCCGATCTCCTGAGGAGCTGACCGGGGAAACCTCATCTCTGTCCCCCTGTATCTTCTCCAACGTGGCCTCTCCCCCTTTCGTTCTGAGGAAGTCCCCACTTCTGGGGAAGTGCCGATTCTATCACCTTCAGAGAACTGGCCTGACATCACGCCGCGGACTCGTGCCCTGGCTGCGGCTTGTCAAGATTGGCCATCAATTTGGGGTTGGTCACTTGGTGCTAGAGACGAGGAATTGGAGGTAGATTCTGCCCCAAGGGAAAGGCCCCCGCAGCAGGTCTGAGTGAAGGCCACCTCGTCCAAGGCCTGGATATAAAGATTCAGAGCAGAAGAGGGAACTGTCAAAGGAACTGGAGCCGATTGGGTCAGTGAGAAGCAACTTGATGGACAGAGTGGAGTTGGCAGCTGGGCCTGAAGTGTCCGCGCCTCTTCTCTTCCGTCAGATGAGTGGGAGGACGTGAGGGTTCACTGGCTTGCCAGCTGCCCACTGACCGCCCACTGCGGCTGGGGTTCTGGGGGGAATTGAGAGTTTCTTCCAAACAGCCCGGATCGATGAGACACATCCAGGCGTCTCGGGAATTTGGATTAAAATCCCCAACAAAAGGCCCCAGTTCTTAAACTGAGCACCCTCCTTAGAGGGCTTTTCCAGGCTGAGGAATTTGTGATTCTACATTTCTGTGAGCTAATGGAACTTCCTCTTGATGAGGAAAGAGGGGAACTGGGCTAACCCTGACTAAAGAGGAAATTCTATTGAACTGTGTTTTCCCAGCTTTGTAAATAGCAGCCAAAGGATCTGCCTTGCCCTCCCCCAAATCTCTCTCTCTCCTCCCTTTCCCCATGCACACACTCTTACAGAACACACCCAGGGGCTGTGTCCACTGAGCCGTCTCCCTCTGTGCTGCAGAGCTGGTGGGCGTTCTCTGAGCCCTGGACGGCGGGAGAGGGGAGCTCGGGCTTGTGGCCATCTGGGGTCTGCGGGCTGGTTCCTGTGCAAGGCAGGTTTCAGTGGGGCACCTGATTTTATCACACCCCAACCTAAAGGACATTAAGTACTGGGAGGCTTGACTCATCTATTTCCTGTAATGATCATGGGTGTGGGGGCTTTCATTTGAAGCAAACCTACAATTTAAAATTAATTGCAATTTTATTAATGACCCACAGCACTTTCGCTCACTGTGGGCTTCATCTTAACTTCACCTAAATATTTAAGAAGGGTAGTGGACCCCAGGAAACCCCTCTGACAGGGAGGGGTGAGGTTGAGCCAAGTTAGGGATTTGAGGAGATGACCCTGGCCCGAGCATAAGGCATGGGTCAGAGGGGACAAGGCATAGGCGGGGAGACCTGACTGGAGGCTTTTATTGTAGTCAGAACTTCATTTATTCAGCACCCTTGTGATTGAGCACCTACTATAAGTCAGACCTTCATGCTCAGCCCTGGGGACAGAACGGCAAACAAATGGGGCACAGCCTCAAGGGGCATGTCTGGTTTTGAAGACAAACATCAAGCAAATAAATGCACAAATAAATATATTGTTACAAAGAGTCAGCACCATGGAAGAAATCAATATTCCATACAAAGGGTGAGGCAGGGAAAGTGGGTAGGAGGCTTATACAATGGCCACATCAAATGGTGCTGATGGACTTGAGCAGGAGCAGTGGGAATGGAAAGGAAGGGTCGGATCCAAAAGGCATTGGCAAGGCTTGCTGACAGGCTGTAATGAAAGAAGAAGAAGAAGAAATCAGAGGTACGAATCAGATTCAAATCTGGATGATGAGGAAAGTGAAATACAGACGTGGAAGGGAGACACTGGCAAGAATGGGAAGAGGGGAAATGGTCAATTCTGGCTGAAACATGATGGGTTGACCATAGGAAAGGTCCTTCAGCAGCTGGCAAGGGTTCAGTGCTGGAGATTTGGATACGAAAGTCTTTGTGCACGCTATGACCACTTTATGGATGAGCCCGCAGCCCTGGGGGTGGAGACAAGGACACAGGGTTGAAGACCCCCGAGCCCCCTGCAGTCACATGCCTTTAGAAGACTCACCTGATGACCTCCTGCCTTCAGGAAAAATGGGCTGCCTCCCCTTTGGCTCTTACCAAGAGCTCTTACCAAGCATCCAGCCTGTGCAGGCACCTGACAGTTGCTTTCCAGGAAACCAACCTAGCAGCAGAGCTGATGGGCGCTGCAGTGGGTATGGGCGGAAGCCTAGGTGCAGGCTGCCACACCTGGACACCTCTGCCTTCACCGAGCAGGAGGGCTGATGGGGGCTAAGGCCTCGAGATAGCCCTGGAGAGAACAAAACGTTCTTCAGGGTCCTACAACCTGGTCACCCCAGCCCTGGGCCCGCCCTTTACCTCCCCACACCTCAGGGCAGAGTTTCTCCAAGTGTCATCTCTT
>PVKY010003658.1:0-21124 GCA_004027775.1 Bradypus variegatus
GGGGGGGGGGGGTCTGCAAATATATTTTTATTCTCTGCCCAAATTACTTTGGGATGTGTCACTATCTCACTCTGACCTATACTAACCTACCATTATCTCACTTCCTATTCAAAGTTCCATGTAATTGTGGTGTTTGAACAAACTGACTGTAGAGTCATACTGTTTAGAAAATATAGATCCTGCACCAAATAGACATCTCTTCCCTTGGTCTCACATGGAAGTTAAAGTTTTAAAACACAGGCAGTTTCGACCTTTACCCTTTGGCCCAGGTTGCCCTGGTCTTAACTAGATCTTCTTCATTAATGTCACTAATTGAAGTCTGGGTTCTTTTTCAGTTTATTTTTTGTAAACATTTGCTGTATGCACTAATACTGACATTCATATCTGCCAAGCTCTAGCTCTGATTCTCAGGTGTCACAGACATACCTAATGTTCCAGAGACCAATCAGGTTAGACACAAAGGGATCAGCATCTCAGAGTTTGGAGACAGCCTTTACAATTCAGGAATAGATTTGACTGCTGTAAGAGCTTACACTCTCGGGACCATTACAATAATCGTTCCCCTGTTAGACTGTGTTCTAAGATTCAATTCTGAGTTTACACATTGTATTTAGTTCATATTGGTCAGGCATTATAGTGTTTGCCTTTGTTTTCGGCGTACTTCACTCAAAATGCTGTTTACAGGATCCGTTCACCTCCTTATGTGTCTCACAGCTTCAATCTTCGTAGTTGCTCAGTATTCCATTGCATGCATACACCACAGTTCACCATTCTGTTCCTCAGTCAGTGTACCCTTAGGCCACCTCCACCCATTGCAAATCATGAATACTGCCTCCATAAACACAGTGTGCAAATGTCCATTCATATCTCTGCTCTCAGATCTTCCAAGTACATACCCCATAATAAGGTTGCAGGATGTTATGGCCCCCACATACTTAGCTTTTTGTGGAACCACCACACTGACCTGAGGGGAGGGGTTTTAAGGAATTATTTATTTACCATTCTATCCAGTAATTCTTCCTGTAACTTCATTATTGCTTACGAGTTTGAAGGACCGTGAGCTGTAGGGTGGATTCAAGTGGGGTTCCAGTTTCCTCATGTGTGTGACGGCTCTTGACCTTCAAGGGTCTTCAGAGAAAGAGCTGCCTTTAGGAGCAAGGGTGCTCCCCAAACTGGGCGGTCACAGAAAGACGGTGATTCTCTCCAGATACAGACCGCCACCAGGGAAGGTCACAAAACTCAATTGAGGAACTGTCTGCCCAGCCTAGGGGTGTGTATGGTTATCAGATGGCGAGTTTACAGGGAAAGGGACAGCTTACTTGGGTTGTTTTGCAGGCGAGGAACACATTTTCCTGCCTGGGGGCTGTGGACATCCTGGGATCCCCTCGGGGTACGTGCTTCTAATTGCAGGTTTGAAGGGTAAATTCACAGCAATTGGAGCATAGCCACATTTCCAGGCAAATATGGAAATATATTTTGATAGGCCCAAGGCGATGAGCATTGATGTTCACTGTATCAGGCTCTGCCTTCTTCCCTGGCTGTCCAGAACAAAGAGCTGGACCGGGGTGGCAGTGCTATCCAGTGGTTAAAGCCAGGGGCTCTGTGGTCAAACTGCTGGGGTTGGAATCCTGGCTCCATCATTTAATAGCTGTGTGACTTTGGGAATGTATTAACTTCTTTGTACTTCAGTCTCCTCATCTATAAAATGGGGATGATGACAATTGATAGCACTGACCTTGCAGAACTGTTGTGAGGGTCAGTGGATGGTTCGTATAAAGGATAGAACAGAGGCTGGCTCTGCCACCATGCTTGGTTGGGGTGCTGGGAAAGGGTTTGAGGACTGACCTATCCGAGCTGGAAGGAACCTCGCTTGCAGACATTCACCAAGTTCCCCCAACCCTATGGGGAAGTGACTTGTTCAGGGTCACTCAGCAAGGCTTGGGTCACTGCTGGCACTCTTAATTGTACCTACTTTGTACCTCATATATTTTGTCCTTTAATGGATGGAGAGCGTCCTGCCTACAGTCATACAGTATCTGAGCCTGGATTCAAACTGACTTTATTCAAAAGTCACAAATTGCCCCCATGTCCCTGGGGCCTTTGCTCACCTCCAGCACACCTGTATGGGACTTGAGCGTGACCTATGAACCTGGAGGGAGACAAGGGGTCCTTCTCCTGGGGTAAGTTGGGAAAGCCCCCCTGGAGACCCCAGCAAAAGGCTGAGTGTCAGGAGCATGTGCGCTGGGCTGCAAGCAGGCCTGGTAACCAGTTGTCTCTGCTCCTGAGGATCTGAGCAAGGGGCTGTAAGTCCAAGTGCACCATGGGGCGGGGCCATAACTGGCTTGGAGGTGAGGGCAGGGAGGCAGCCTCTTCCATCCCCTCACCTCCCCCCAGCCTTCTGTCAGTGGTGGAAGGGAGGGGAGGAAGGCAGGGCCATGGCTGAGGACTTTGGAGGCCCTGAACATGTCAGGAAGTACCCAACCAGGTAATGAGAATCAACAAAGGTGGTGGCTCCGTTAACAAGCTGTTGCAACTAAGGCCAACTATGGAAAACTTGAGAAGTGGCTTGGATTATTTTCAGACTCATCTTCTACCACTCCTGCCTCCACCCAACTCTGATAACCTAGTATTTCTTGCAGCTCCTTTCAGGCCTGTAGTGTATGGTTGTGCACTGCACACAAACCCTATTTCTAAGGGGGCACTGTAGATCTGTTTATGATGAAAACTTTCTGGAAGGTGGCAATAAAGTGTCTCGAGGAAGGGGGAGGAGCACATGGGCTAGCACAGCCCTGGCTTGCTGAATACATTGCACCCTGTACCTCTGCAGGTGCTGTTTCTGTGGTCTAAGATGTCATGCTCCCTCTAGCCTGTCTGGTCAACTTGGTCCCTCACCCTTTGAGGTCTAGTAAAGACACCACCCCTTTGATGAGACCTTCTCAGCCAGGAATGGCACACTCCTGAGCCTCAGAGTCCTTGGCACATGTTGCTGTTTTCTCACCATTCACCCAGGATGTCATCTGTCTCCTCTGCCTGGCTGAACCATCTTATTCATCTCTCAGTCTGCCCCCATGCATAGCACAGCATTTAGTATTTGCTCAATAAAAATTTGTTGAACAAAAAATACTGAATCTATGAGGTTAATTTTGTCTTCTCCAAAGGTTGGGTTTGAAAAATAATCATCAGCAAAAACCGTTCTCTGGATATGCCATAGGCCCATTTAGTCTTTTGAGATTTTATCCTAGAATCCATCAGAGCCACATGCCTGGGAAGCATTGTTCCCCAGGCCCTGAGTCCTTTTGACCAGTGATTTGGTAAAACCTGACTGGTGCTGAGGGACCTTGTAAGAACCAGCTGTGGAACACTTCCACTGTGTTTACTGCAGGGATGCTCAGGAGAGTGTTGCTTATTACATCTCATAGTTCTGCTTCCTGAGGTCCACAGAAAAACATTTCTATGATTTCCATGCCAGGAAAATATTTGCTTCTTTCAAGTAATAGTTGTTTTTCCCTTTGCAAAGTGAGTCTGATCCTGTCTCCCCGCTTGTGGCTACTGGGAATCTCAGAGGCAAATCTGAGATCCACTTTTCATGAAACAAGCATTGTTGTGTACTAACTTTCTCGTCTTCTCTGAAACGTGATTTCTCTATTCTAGGTGATCTTTTTGTATCGGGTGTATTGTGATGAGCCACATTTTGGGAAATGGCAGGTGGCAGCACTTGCCCTGGGCACACAGCCAGTGAGCACAGAGCTGGGTCTGGAACTCAAGTGCCCTGACGTGTCAGACAGTGGTTAAGAGACATTAACTGGAAAAAAAGTGAATGCTTCTGGGTCAGTCTTCTGGGGTTTCCCAGGGGATGAGGCACTGCCACAGACAGCATCTCTGATCTCAGGCCCCAAGGGGCCCTTGGAATCTCAGGGAAGGCTGAGGTGAACAGAGCATTGGGGAAAATCAAACTGCAGGGCCCCCAGGGTGGGAGACCCAGGCAGGCCTCACCCACCTTACATAAGCCTAGTGTCCCTGGAGTGCCTAGCACATAGCCAGTGTGCAGCAAACATCTGTTACTGAATGAGCCCCATCTGGGTTTGCTGTGGCCCTACCCCCCAGGACTGTACCATGTGGATAGTCTGGAGTGTCCTGTCCATTGCCTGACTCTTCACTTCATTAAGCCTGCCAGTAAGAACCATGTGTTCTATGAGGGCTTGACTCATGTGGCCAGGACAAGATAATAATCACTGCCTTCAAGGTGGGGTTAGGGCCCTTCCAAACATGTGCAAGGAATTTCCAGATCCCTCTTGGCTCTGAGTAAAATATTTTCAGATAATTTTAATCCTGGGACATGTCAAGTATTAGGTATTTGGTGGCTGGAGGGAAGATGCCTCAGAGATGATAGGTGAAGGGTTCTAGGAAACCAGGCTGTCCCAAGCTGCATTCTAAGGGGTCCCGTAGCCAGTGGTCAGTGGGTATTCACAGGCTCTGTTGTACCTCACTGGTCGCCATCTCTTGCCTGCAGCTCTGTCAAAGATGCATTGGACACCAGAACACGCCCAGCCCCTCAACCAGTGGCCAGAGCAGCACCTGGATGTCTCCTCTACCACCCCTTCGCCGGCCCACAAGTTGGAGTTGCCCCCGGGGGGTCGCCAGCGCTGCCACTATGCTTGGGCACACGACGATATCTCCGCCCTCACTGCCTCCAACCTCCTCAAACGCTACGCCGAGAAGTACTCAGGGGTCTTGGACTCGCCCTACGAGCGCCCTGCCCTGGGCAGCTACAGCGATGCCGCCTTCCTCAACGGTGCCAAGGGAGACCCCGAACCCTGGCCAGGGCCCGAGCCACCCTATCCCTTGGCCTCACTCCACGAGGGCCTCCCAGGAGCCAAGTCGGGCACTGGGGGTACTTCTGGAGGTCTGGGTGGCTCCCCGGTTTTAGCCGGGAACCTGCCTGAACCCCTTTACGCTGGCAATGCGTGTGGGGGGCCCTCGGCAGCACCAGAGTACCCAGCGGGTTACAGCGGAGGATATCTGGCACCTGGTTACTGCGCACAGGCGGGCGCTGCGCTGCCCCCGCCGCCCCCGGCCACGCTTCTGCAGCCCCCAGCCCCTCCGGGCTACGGCCCCTCCGGGCCATTGTATAACTACCCCGCGGGGGGCTACGCTACGCAGCCTGGCTACGCTGGCCTACCCCCGCCCCCCGGCCCGCCCCCGGGCCCCTACCTGACCTCGGGCCTGGCGGCGCCCACGCCCCTGCCCAGGCCGGCGCCGCCACGGCCGGCGACCACCTCCTACTCCTTCCAGGCTACAGCTCCGGGCGCGGAGGCCGGAGTCTCGCTGAAGCGCAAGGCCGCCGACGAGGGCACAGAGGGCCGCTACCGCAAGTACGTCTACGAGCCCGCCAAGGCCCCCATGGCCGATGGCGCCTCCTATCCTGCCGCGGACAACGGCGAGTGTCGGGGCAACGGTTTCCGGGCGAAGCCGCCGGGAGCCGCGGAGGAGGCCACGGGCAAGTACGGTGGCGGCATCCCCATCAAGGTCCTAGGCTCCCCAGTCTACGGCCCGCAACTCGAGCCCTTTGAAAAGTTTTCAGAGCGGGCCCCGGCGCCGGCTCCCCGTGGGGGCTTCGCGGTGCCCTCGGGGGAGCCTCCCAAAGGAGTGGACCCGGGGTCCCTGGAACTGGTGACGAGCAAGATGGTGGACTGCGGGCCCCCAGTGCAGTGGGCAGACGTGGCAGGCCAGGGCGCGCTCAAGGCGGCTCTGGAGGAGGAGTTGGTGTGGCCTCTCCTGAGGCCACCCACCTACCCTGGCAGCCCGCGCCCACCACGGACCGTGCTGCTCTTCGGACCGCGGGGCGTGGGGAAGGCGCTGCTGGGCCGCTGCCTCGCCACGCAGCTGGGCGCCACGCTGCTGCGTCTGCGCGGTGCCGTGCTGGCGGCACCGGGCGCGGCAGAGGGCGCGCGCCTCCTCCAGGCTGCCTTCGCGGCTGCGCGCTGCCGTCCGCCGGCAGTGATCCTCATCAGCGAGATGGACGCGCTGCTCCCCGCCCGGGACGACGGCGCCTCTGCGAGCGCGCTGCAGGCGCCGCTCCTGGCTTGCCTGGACGGCGGCTGCGGCACGGGTGCCGACAGCGTGCTGGTAGTGGGTACCACCTCGCGGCCCGCGGCCCTGGACGAGGCGACCCGCAGGCGCTTCTCTCTCCGCTACTACGTGTCCCTGCCTGACAGTCCAGCCCGTGGGCAGATCCTGCAGCGGGCGCTGGCCCAGCAGGGCTGCGCGCTGAGCGAGCGGGAGCTCGCGGCCCTGGTGCAGGGCACCCAGGGCTTCTCAGGGGGCGAGTTGGGGCAGCTGTGCCAGCAGGCAGCGGCCGGGGCGGGCCTCCCGGGGCTGCAGCGCCCCCTCTCTTACAAAGACTTGGAGGCGGCGCTAGCTAAGGTGGGCCCTAGGGCTTCCTCCAAGGAGCTGGATTCGTACGTGGAGTGGGACAAAATGTACGGCTCCGGACACTGATGGTTTGCGGGGGAGTGCGCGGGAGCCACTGGCCCTGCCGCCAGCTTCCTCCGCTTAGGAGGTGCGTCATTAACCAAGCCCGGGCTGGGAGGGTGCCAGAGTGGTGAATGTGGGGTGGGGGAGGGGCGCCTGCCGGTGGAATTTTTTTTTTCCCGTGGGATGGAAAAATGCTTCTGCTAGGCAGATAGATGCCGTGTGAGCCGTGTACTCAGGTTTTTCCTATTTATTGTGGACGAGAAGCTAGCCATCTCCTCTCTGCGGATGGGGCAGACCCGGGATGGGCTGGCACCCCGGGACTAAGGAACTCCTGCTCTCTCGCCACAATCCTTTTGTCTCCTCGCTGTCTGAATAGCTCTCCCCTCACCCAGTTTCTTTCTCTACATTCTCTTAGTTTTCTCTCCCCATTGCTTTGTGTCCCCGCCTTCTCTTTGGCTCCTCCTTCCCTCTCCCATTTCTCCATCTATCACCCTCTGTGCTTCTGTCTCCATCCCGTTCTTTCCAGCCTCCCTCTGTCTCTTGCTCCCTGTTTTTAAATGCCTCTCACTGCCTTCTGTCTCTCATTCAGAGGCCTCAGTGTCTCTTCACAGGAGATCTTAAGGTCCAGGGGTGGCGGCGGAGGGGATGGGGAGTTCCCTCCTATCTCCTTATCCCTTACTCAGAGGAAACCTTGGGTCTGGGGGGTGGGGGTGGGGGTCAAAAAAAATGACACTCGAAGGGTTTTTTTTGTTTGCTTTTGAGGGGAAATCCCAGAAATGTAGCTTGTTTAATATTTTAGGCCTCTTATTTTTGTAAGATGTGTAGAATTTGCTGTTTTTCTTTTTATTTTGACAACTCAGGAAGAAACTGACCTCCAAAAGAATGTTAGACTTTGGCTGCTCTCCTGTGTGTTCCTGGCCCCTCTCTGTCCCCAGAAGAGCAGATTCTCCCAGAAAACTCAGAAAATGAGACTTAGGGGAAGAGGAGAGGAAGATCCCGAGGCCTACACTCAAACCCCTGACAGCCCTGACACAGAAGTGGAATGTATTTCTAGGCTTCCTCCCCAGGCCCTAAGTTTTAGGCAGGGATGTAGGGGAGTGGGATGTCAGATTTGAAAGAGGAGGTAAATCTTGCTCCCTTCCTGCTGCTCTCTTCTCTGGGTCTCATCCTCAGTCAGGATTTCCTGTGAAGAGTTGGCTGGATCTGGAGATGCTCTTGCCCATTTCCTGCCCCAGTCCCAGAAAGTAGGGGAATGGAGGGGCCTGCCCAGGCTGGGAGGGCCCAAGTGGAAAGGTGACCTAGGAAGAAAGTCCCCAGAAAGGGCATCACGTCAAACCCTTGCTTCTGCAGAGGTCCCTGTAACTTATGCTGAGAGGATTCCCTTGGGAGGGAAGACAGTCTGGCTACAAGTATGGCTGGACACAAAAGTGACCACAGACCTCAACCTTCCCTGTCTCCCATTTGCTGGCAGCCTCCGAGCAGGGGTGAGTATCCCTCATAGGAGAAAATTTTGTGGAGGAGTGTGTCATGCCCATCCCCCTAAAGACCTAGGTCTGGAGTCCAGGGGCACCCTCAGAGGGGGAAGGACATGGGTAGGGTGTTTTACCCTGACTTTAGGGTTTATTCCACCAAAAGCTTAGGCTTGGAGGCCCTTCCCTCAGGACCATACTCCTCTCCTTCCCACCAACTTCCCTTTGATGGGGCTTCAGCGTTTACCCCCATCCTTCAGGGAGCTCTTTTCCCCACTATGAGCTTTGGTCCAAAGGAGGGGACATGCCCTCACCCCACCGCCTTTTCTATCCCACTCCAGCCTCCCTCCCTGTTCCCTGCCTGTCCCTACAGCTCCCATAGACCCTCTGCACTACCTCCCACTCCATGGGGGACATTTCAGGTGCCAAGGTGCTGAGTGTCTGTGCTGGCCTAGGAGTGCCAACAGGAAAGCTGCTCTGTTTTTTTCCCCTTTTTTCACCCTTGGTTTCTTTCTGACGCTCCCTCCTTGGAGCCAGCCAACTGCAGGCCTCTGGTGCCTCAGAAGCAGTGGGCCTCAGGGTCTTGCCTGTGAAAGACCCTCAGAAGGAGTGGGGAGTGAGGAGGTTCTCTCTCAGGTGTGTGTGTATGTATGGGGGGTGGGTGGAGGGCATCAGGGAAGTGGGGTTGGGATCCCAGCCTTTCTGTCAAGAGGCAGGCGGTGCAGAGGGCAGCAGGGAGCTCACTTTGGGGAACTTTGCACAAGGAGACAGCTCCCAGTCTACTGGCACCTACCTCGCGGCACTGGGGAGGGGAAGGGCAGGTCCAGCTCTGGCAATGCTTCGGGTAGGGGGCATACCAAAGAATTCAGGGGCAGGGAGTGGGGGAGGGGCAAGCTGGTCCCTCCTTCCTCTACCCTGATTAGGGTTGGGGTCCCCTCCTCCAGCTGTAACTATTTCTACCTCATCTTGCTGTGTGTTGTACATGGACGTATTTATCTCCTGTCTGACGATGCTCTGCAGTTATGGTCTGTCTACCTCAGAAGAGACTGTATTTTAAAAGAAAGTATTACACAGTATTAAAGCCATGACATGAGGTTTCCAGAGGATTTCTTGGGGCAGTGGAATGTGGGGAACCCTCTGGGGGATGCTGGGGCATCCAGTTCTGCTGGTGCCCTGGGTGTGGGAGTTTCTCTTCCTTCAGTAAACAAGTTATTATGGGACTCCTGTTATTCTCTCTGCCATAGTGAGTGCCTACCAGGTGCTAGGCACTGACGCTCCAGGGTGAAAAGCCATGCTCTTGGGCTTTAGAAAGCTCCTGGACCTGGAGGGCCCTCCTGCAATTCTGAGCTCTCAGAGGCTCAGAACTAGGGCTGACTCATCATATCCCCAGAGCCCCGCAGTGTGAGAGGCAAAGGAGGGTCCACAAGTTTGCTGAAGGAATGAATAAACAAATGAATGCAGGGGGGAAAAGGACTAAAGAGGGGGAAGATTCATCCAGAACTCGGACAGTAGTCCCTGTTGAACAGAGCCAGGCTTGCACTTGTATTCCATTCTCGGGTGGAGGGAAAGTGGCCAGAGGGCAGAGTATGGTGACAGCTGTGTCCCAGTATTTGTCACTTGAGATCCTTTGTCCACCACCAATCTGTCAACTCCCAAACTTTATCCATGACAGCTCATCATAAACTGAGAGACTATGAAAAAAACTAAGAAGGAACATCTTGCTGAAAAGCACTGCACTGTGGAGATGCCTGTGAGAGAGGTTTTGACCCACGGTGTTCTGAGGCTCCGGAATGCTCTAAGCAAGATTGTTGAAAATGCACAAGAGCTCAAGGGGAGCTGTGCCCCAGGTTTCCTGCCTAGGGAATCCCACGGGTTGAAAAGGCAAAGCAAAGCAAGCCCAGAGGGGGATTGGCCTCCAAGAGAAACAAGTGTGGGTGTCTTGAATGTGGGCTCTGTGGCATGGCTTTGCCCCAGGGGTCAATGACCCCACCCCTCTTGCCACTTTGAGTTCCAGACTCCCTTCTGATTCCTCTAGTTTAGATTAAACACAGCGGCTGCTCCTGGAGAGCCCACAATTCAGGGTGGGAGAAGCTCTCTTGAAAAATAAATCAGTTAAAAATACAACCAGACAAAGCTGCTAGAAGATGGGTGGGAGGTACGTCAAATTCATCTTTGTATTTCCCACATCTGGCACAATGTCTGGTACATAGAAAGCACAGAATAAATGTTCCTCTAACTCATTTCCAGATAAATGCCCTGATGGAGGATGCATGTCTATCTCAAGAATGCCCAGGAAAGATCCCAACTTGTGGTAGTGGTGGGATGTCAGGAAAACCTGGGCAGGAAAGGGTACGGTCTGTGGAAGCTGGAAACCACCAAACATGTAGGGCGGCTCCACCACAAGCAGTTGATTTGTTACAAGAGCATAAAGTGAAAGCAGGAGTGGGGACAAGAGGCTGGAGGAGTCACCTGGGACAGGACCACAGAGGACCTATCATGCTCTAAGCAGAGGCTCTGCTGTGGGGTGAGGTGGGGGTGGTGGCAGGTTGTGGGCAGGGTCTGATCTGCATGCTAAGGACACACACAGATTCAACAAATCTTTGCTGAACATCTATTATGCACTGGTTGCTACAGATATAACAGATGGACCTTACAGTCTAATGGGGGAGACAGTAAAAATGCAGAGTTGCAGTCTGCTGTGGGAACAGATAGGAGGAGGACCTAATGGAGCCATGGGCATGTGGTATGTGTGCAAGAACCAGGGAGGGCTCCCGAGAAGGAATCTGACAGTTGAGGCCTGACAGCAGGTTGAGTGACCAAGGCAGAGCAGAGTGCAGCCCATAGCCCATAGGAGATGGCCAGAGTCAAGCGTGCATGGGGAAATGAAACCCGTTTAGGTAAGTGGGGCCCTGGTGTGTGTGTGTGGGGAGGACAGGAGACGGTGCTTACTTGATCCAGCCAAGAGAGAATGAGGGTTTAGTCTAGGGCAGGTATGGGAGGGTGGGAAATGACAGGGCCTATATGTATTTAGTAGGTAACAAGACAAGATAGGAATAGATGGGCTATTTGAGGTAATGGAGAAGGAGTCTAGGGCTTCTGATGAAGTGTGTGTGTGTAAGTAAATGAATTAGATGTTGGAGACTTGCTGAGTTTGAGGGCCTGGTGGGACAGCCATAGGCATTTCAATGTCTGGGCCCAGCATCCAGCCTGGGGGTGGGGGTGGGGGAGGGCTAAATGTCCCACCCGTTCCCTGGTTATTGGTAAACCCTCCCACTCCAGTTGCTGGTCCTTGGGACACCCTCCCCTCACAATTCCCCCATGTTGGAGACCACCTTGCATCTCTGGGAGGTTGGGAGCCTCAGTCCCTGTCCTTGGGGGTTGGGACGCCCTCACCCCAGTTCCCAAGTGTTAAAATCTCCCTCTCCCCTTCCCTGTGCGCTGAGAGTTACCTCCTAGCTGGAAGCCTCCTAACCACCACAGTCCTTGGGTGTTGGAATCCCCCCTCCCTCTCCCCGTCTTGGGATTCGGAGCCCCTTCCCCATAGTCCGTGGGTCCCCGGTCACCGCCGGGTAATGGCAGCGCGGGTTCTGGCTGGGGCCCTGGCCCTGGCGCTGTGGAGCTGGACGCTGTGTCCCGCGGGGGCCCTGGACGCCATGGGCCCTCACGCGGCGGTCCGCCTGGCCGAGCTGCTGACCCCGGAGGAGTGCGGCCATTTCCGGTCGCTCCTGGAGGCGCCGGAGCCCGACGTCGAGGCCGAGCTGGCCAGACTTTCCGAGGACCGGCTGGCGCGGGCCGAGCCGCTGGAGCCCACGGAACCGTCGGGGTCGAAGGGCGGGCTGAGGCGGCGGCGGGAGGCGACGGCCGACCCGGAGGGCCCGTCGGCCGAGCCCGCGGAAGTCTCCGACGGCTGCCGGGAGGCGCTGGCGGCCTGGCTGGCTACCTTGGCCCCGACACTGTCTTGGGACCGGGTGGCCCGCGCCCTGCGGCGCAGCGGCCGTCCAGACGTGGCCCGGGAGCTGGGCAAGAATCTCCATCAACAGGCGACGCTGCAGCTGCGCAAGTTCGGCCAGTTCTACCTGCCGCCGCCAGGCGCCGCCGAGCTCCCGGCCCCCGCCCCCGGCCCGGCCTCAGCCCCAGCCCCAGCTCCGCCCCCGGCCTCGGCCCCAGCCCCTGCTCCGCCCCCGCGCCCCCGCCGCGCCTTGGTCCCCGCGCCCAACTGGGACGAGATGGAGCTGATTGTGGAGCGACTGCCCCAGGCCCCGTACGCGCGGAGCCCCACAGGCTGGGCCCGGCCACTGGCACTCGGCCTCCTCACCGGCTTCGTGGGGGCGCTGGGCACCGGGGCGCTGCTCATCCTGTTCACGCTGTGGCTCACGGGCGGCGATGGGGCGCGGCCCGGCTGCCCCAACCCGCCCGCAGCTTTCCTGCTCAGGCCCCCGGAAGCTCACGGCCTGTGGGAAACAAAGCCGCTTCTTGACCAAAGAGAGCTCGCGTCTCCGGGAGCTGGGGCCCACTCGGCCTGAGCTGCAGCTGTGCCAGATCCTCCCTGGCTTCAGTGCCCCTAGCTGTAAAGTGGGAGGACAATCGTGGAAGAGTGTTGCCTTTGACGTATTATAAAAGCTATGAAATACACAAAGGAGGGAGCCGTCGGTGGTTTTATTTGTTGGAGATGACCACTGTAGCCACGGGGGCTGCCAATGGAAGAGAACCAGCTCCAGTGCCAGGCTACAAGGGGTGGGAGTCAGGCCTTCCTAATTCTTGTTAGCTTTAGTCTCTTCTTCCACCGAAAGAGCTACCATTTATTGAGCACTAACTGCATGCCAGACCTTATGCTAAGCAGTTACATACATTATTTGATATAACCTTCAGAACCCAGAAAGGTCGGCATTTATCCCTATTACAGGTAAGGAAACTCTGGTCACGACTGGTTAGCTTAGTCAGGATTTTGAACCCATGGCCTCCTGACCTGAAAGTCTGCGCTCCAGAGGGAGTGGTCTGTGAGTGGTGAGGGAATTGGGAAACATAATGGGGACCAGAACAATATGTGTCCCCTTCGGTTTACTCTGAGGCCTTCCTGGAGTGCACCCGCTTCCAGGGACTGTTTCCTCTAAGGTGCCCTCCCCATCCAGGGAAGGCCTCTTTAGGGTGCCACTGGAGACCCAAACCTTTCCCACCCACCTCTGAGCTGCTGGGGCACTGCCAGCCCATCTGAGAAACTGGACCAGGGTGAGCCTTGACAACAAACTCTGTCCTCTGCTACAGGGAGGCGGGAGGAGAAGTGTGGGGTTCTGCTAAGTGGGAGTCTTTTGACTCCCTGTCCACTCTGGTCTGAGGGACTTTGGTGTGAGAGCAATGACAGAATGACAGGCCGATCCAAGAGGAGAGTTGAAAACAAGATTGACGTAACCCTTTATTGCAAATTCTAAAGTAAAAAGATGTACAGTACAAAGTAAAATTGAAATTTCAGACTATAAACCTCCAACCCACTTATACATTCTCATTTCTCAATCATTTCTGCCATTTCTGCAAAAATCGAACCGGGAACAAGTCGAGGGGGTGAGGAAAGGAGATACAGCAAGGGGAAAATAAAATGTTTAGGATAATCACAAACCCCAGAAGCAAGTGAAAGCAAAGACATTTTCTCGACCTGCTGTCCTGGTGATGAGAAGCGGGGGTGGTTGGAGCAGTGCAGTTTAAAATGGCTCTCAGAATAGCAGCATTTATGATACCATTTCATCTTTCTTAAGTTCAAATAATACTTCGCCCTTCTCTAGCGCTTTTGCCTCTGTATCTCAAAATGCTTTACAAAACATTTAGTTAAAGCCTCACAACACCCCTGTGAGGTAGGTCAGTATTATTATCCCCATTTTACAGATGGGGAAACTGAGGCACAGAGAGGTTAAGTGACTTGCCCAAGGCCACACAGCGAGCCAGCGGTTGAGCTGGGGATGGAACACAGGAGTCCTGTCCCTTTTCTGGAACCACTGGACCACACTCCCCTTTACCTATATACATTCTTCACACACACACACACACACCACATGTGCACACCCGCCCACCCCACCCCATTTAGCCTCTATGTACAGCAAATAGCAGTGGGGGACAGGGGCAGGGGGTGCCTCAGGAGTGTTTTAATGGAGGAAATCTTGGTAACCTTGGAAACGTAATCCAAGAAAGCACAGAGCTGAGCAACAATGCAGACTCTGATGCAAACCATGGGCCCCTCCGAACCCAGACTTCCTCTTCTCTCCTGATGTCCCCTTGGCTGGCTAGTTGCAGCCGATTCTTGAGGGGGTGGGGGTACCTGAAAATGAACGAAGCTTTTTGCAAAACTTTGGGCAACATCTGAGAAAAGAAAGAGGCATCATTACAGAAGATGCCCAGGACTCAAGTCACAAAGTCATAACCCACGGCAATCACCTCCACAGCAGGCCTGGAGGTTGGAGGGGAGGATGGGGGACTGACCTACCAGCCATCTCTCTCCAGAGTGGAGCTACTGGAGCAGACTAGAGTGGGCACTTCAAGATCCTCCTGAGTGTTCCTGTACCAGGAGACATGGCCTAGAGGGGGATGTCTCCAAAGCGGGACAGAGGGAAGGGATGGGTGCACCCCTCCTCTGCTTTAATGTGAACGAGACCAGCCCTAGTCTGCTGGCCGATTGTAGGGGCGATGGCAGGCCAGGCCCGGGGTTAGCTAGCAGAGTGGAGGCTGCTGGGCATTGCGCATGCCCTAGCTTTGGAGCATTGGGATAGTTTTTTTTTCTTAACATACTGGTTAAAAAGGCAGAGGTAATGCCAGTGCAGCTAGGCTGACTGACATCATCTCTGGGGCTCTGCCAGGTGGGTGGGTGGGGTAGGGGTTTTCTGGACCTCTCAGCACCAGCCCATTATGGGGAGGAATGCCCATGCAATGGATGAGTGGGGATCTGGGGGAGTCAGAACCTCGCTTTTCTCTGATCTCTACTTCTCAGCCAGAACTCTGTTTTACACCCTTTAACTCCCCTCCCTTCTACTTCCCTTCTTTCCCCAGATGTGCTAAGGTCCCAATTCCCAGACCCCACCCACGACTCAAGAATTGGGATAGTCAAGCAACAAATGCACACCAAGACAGGCTTCCCCTGTACAGTAAAAAGGGCAATTTTTATTTTGTTTCCTTTTGGCTTATAGTAGTGATGTACTTTTTATCACGTCTCATTTAGAGCAGCATTGGCCTCCATGCATTCACTAATATACTAATCTTCACTATTGGTCATTTAACAGGTTTACATTGGTTGCGACGAAAAATAAAAGGACTCTGGGCACTGTTACTCCAGGGGTTTTGACTGGGAGTTTCTGTTTATTTCTCCCCAGTCAACTTCTGATGCTAAAAGTGGCTCATTTAGAAAGGGCTGAGAGTAGGTCACATTGATTTGGGAAGTTTTTCCTGCTCTCTCCCTCTGCTTTAAATCATGGAGTCTCCTTATGCTAAGCAACAAGGAGGTCAAGGAAAGAAGAGGGGGATGGGAAGTGTTTTTTTCACACACATATCAGCAACCATGTCAGCTGCTGTTCAGTGGCTTTGGCTCTGCATTTTAAATTAACAGCATCACACATCTTTTTATTTTTTGTCCTTTTTTCAAGGTGGATTGTGGAGTATAAATACTGCACCAAGGACCTGGCTACAAAAAAATAAATATTTATATTCTATTTATATATCTATATATATATATGTGCAGTGATACTGTGGCTGCTGCTGCTTTTTTGATTGGCTTCATTAATATTTGGCAAAGCATTGCCACTTACCCACTCAGTGAAGACGTACAAAAACGTCATCATTGATTCTTTCAGTTTGATGCCTGTTAACTGTGGGTGTAAACTGCTGGTGATGGTGTCATTTACTACCAAAGAAGTGTGAAGCAGGGTGGGTGAGTGAGTGAGTGGGTGGAGAGATAGTGGGTGAGGACCAACTAGGTGGGAAAAGTTGAAAGAAAAAAGTGAAACTTCAAATAGTGTAGAGGTGGGTTCTTCCCTATGAAGCTGGGTGATGGGTATCAGATACCAAGGCCCATGTATTACTGAGGAGATAACCTGCTGGACTGGGACCAGGATCTGGAGGAGGAAAAAGGTCAGATCTCACAAAAATCTCATCAGATGCTCTAGTAGCTTAATGACCTCACTAGTATGAGCACTGTGGCACCAAGTGGGATCTTACCACTCTGTTGCCCTTCTCAAGACCTAAGAACGATTATGAAGTTTAGCCAAATCTTGCATAGAGTGGTTAGAATTTATTGCACATTGGAACAAAAATATATCTTTTTTTTGTTGTTTTGGAAAAGACCATTAGCAATAAAAAAATTTTTTTTGTCTGTCTGGTTTGGGGATGTACATTGGCTGACAGCATCTAAGTTCTAAGAACAAAGAAAAGTATAAAAAATAAAAATAAACATGACAATGGCATAAGCCAGAAGCCATTTCCTATTTAATTAATAATTTGTATTTACAAAAAGGCATGCCAATAAAATAAAATTATATATTACAGTATTTATAATTCTCTTAAAAAGAATAACCACGTGTCAGCTTCTGCTTTGTACTGTTTACAATGTAGCCTGTACATGTTACTATACATTCATCCGAGCAGTTAGCAAGGTCACCAAAAGGAAGGCCTTCCCAATCTGGTTATCAAGTGCAGTACAAAGTCTACGGATGATGCCGCAGAAGCAGGTTTAAGAACTGGACAGAGTTTCTAGTGGTCCGACAAGAAAGCAAGCTCTGCTTACCTACTTGCTGTGGTCTGTTCTAGGCAAAACTAGTCAGGTGGACTGTGAATTTACATCCAAAGTGCTTCTACTGCAAGGCAGATTGGTGTGACTGATTGTGGATTTTTTGTTTGTTTTTTTTTCCCTCTCTATTGTATGGTTCAGGAAGAATTTATTTTGATTTGGTTCACATGCTAAAGTCTCTCCTTGTTCTTTGTATAGACTTCCTGACACATTCAACTGCAGCATTTTGGCTTTGAAATCTAGTCAGCAGATGAAAAACCCCTGGGCTAAAAACTGACTTCCCTAAAGCAGGAGATGGAATGGAACATCAGACGCTACCCCCAAAAGCCATCCTCCAATGACAGTGGGCAGGTTGCTAAGCAGAGAGCAAAACTGGTTGAAAGGGAACATCATAAAGAATTATAATTACATCACTTTCTCATGAAAACCAGTACAGTAAAGATACCAGGTAAGCTTGGTTCAAAGGCGATTCCATCTCTACCTCAGGTCCCACCAGGGACTATTCATTCTAATAATAAATGAAAAAAAAAAACAAAAAACAAAACCCAAAATAAAACAATGCAGCCATAGCCCCAGCGCCACTGCCCGCACCCACCTCTGTGGGTTAGGGAAGTCCTGTTTGGTGGAAATGTGGTGGAGGCAAGGGGAATCATGCAGTGTGTGAGCCTGTGACAGCCCCTCTCTAGAAGAGGGAGGCCAGTCCAGAGTATCTGAACTCTCCATATCGACCCAAACCTGGAGAAAGCCACAATGCAGAACGACATGATACTAAATGAAGTGAGCACCCCTTAACCCCCAAGGAAAGGTTGTTTTAAGTTCCCCAAATTACCCCCCACCCAGAGATAACATGCTACTTTGAATAGCACTTTTATCTCTACCCCAGATAAGTGTCAATTCTCCAGTATGAAGGCTAATCATCATAAATTTTGCAAGATACAAATGAACTTTTTTTTTTTTAGCCCTAGGATTTGGTTTTACAGTGACATTATCAATACAAGCCATTCAAGATCAAAGTCTCCCCAGGGACAGGGCACAGAGTAGCATTAAATAGTCCACCTTTCAAAATGTATGTTAGAGATGTCTGTTAAACATATACACACAATGGATCCATCTGCTTGTTGGTTTGGGTTTTGTTGTTGTTGTTGGTGGTGGTGGTCAATTAGTTGGTTGGTTATGTTTCCCTACCCAGTAAGGTGTATTGAAAGGCTTTTAAGAATTCATAAAGAATTGCAGCGGGTATGGAATTCTTACCATTTTCTCCAAATACAGTGAACGGTGCAGGGCTGGGTCCTGTCCAAAGGCTGACCCAGTGCAGGGGACAGGATCAATGGTGTCCTGTGGTGTATGGTTCTCATGCATGACTTCTGATCACGGCATGCCATCATGCAAATCATTTCTATGCATTGAACGAGCACAATGTTTGGAATTGGCCTGAGCAAGTCCTCCTCAGCCTGAAGAAACCTGATTGTTTTCCCCCACCCATCTCCAAACCACGTGAAGCCCATGTGGAGAAGATGTGGTTTATATCAAAGAAACTGACAATTAAATGACATGGGCTAAATGTGAGTGTATGTGTTTTTTCTTTTTGCTGCTTAGCTTAACTAACGTAAGAATGCAAATATAGTTTGCATGAACAAATGAACTTTTAAAGTGATGCTTTCTGCTTCTGAGAATCAACAAAATGAAAAAATAAAATCCATTTGGCTGCAACGGAAATATGCTGGTCCCAGCAGCCGCTCCTCTGTTTTTGTATCGTGTTAGTTTTGTCCTAAGTTGCATTGATTGATGTGGAACATGCAGTAACCACCTGCCCAAGCATTAAAAAATCTGAGTCCAGGGAGCAGGGTCCTTTTCCCTTGGCAGGTCACTGCTCAAGATGCAACCATGTTACATGATAAGCAGACTACGTTTGGTATAGATCTTCAAGTTAAAGTGTCTCCACAGCTGTTCTGCATTGATAATATTCAGGAATTTTGTAAACAATCTTTCACTTGCAAATTGTAAATCTGTACAATATTTAATTTTTGCTTTCCTCTAACACTTAGATTCTCTGACCTCTTTTTGTCTTTTGGCTCTTTCCCTTCTTCCTTCCTCTGCTCTCTGCTGTTTCTCCTTTTCAGGTTTAGTTACACTGTCATAGGATGGGAGGGAGGCTGTAGACGGGGTGCTCTCTTTTTTCTCTCGGTGTGTGCCTCCATTCTCTAGCTTATTGGAAGTTGTCTTTTTGTAAATGAAGCCCCGCCTTGCTAAATGTCCCCGGTAGGCACGCTGCAGGACTACTGCCGAAACCTCCTCCTGCTTGCGCCGCAGCGTGGTCGTGATTGGCTCGTAAGACACTTTGGAAGGATTGGATGCTACGAACCGCTCCTCCATCTGCTGCCGAAGGATGTCCAACTCCCCGCTGTCTCCCAGGACCCGCTTGGTAAAGGCAAAAAGGATGTCCAAGCAATGGATACGATCCCCACTCACCATCGGCAGATCCATGGCAATGAGTTCGATGGTGTTGGGCTTGGGCACTCGGAGAGGGTGCTCCAAGGCATCTGCGAAGTCTGCCAGCTTACAGTACTCAATGAATTGGGTGGCATCAGGATCAAACTTCTCCCAGATCTCATAGAAGGTCTCAAAGTCATCCTCACTCAGAGGATCTGCACTTTCCTCTGTGGCTACGCTGAAATTCTCCAAGATGATGGCAATGTACATGTTCACAACAATCAGGAAGGAGATGATGATGTAGCTTACAAAGAAGAAGATGCCCACTGAGGGGTTCCCACAGTCTCCCTTAAAGCCACTCCCTGGATGCTCCTTATCCAGGCTGCAGTCAGGGGGGCGGTTTAGGATGGGCAGTAGCAGGCCATCCCAACCAGCCGAAGTGGTGATCTGAAATAGGCAGATCATGCTATTGCCAAATGTCTCAAAGTTGAACATGTCGTCGATTCCAGCCTCGTGCTTCACGTATGCAAAATTGGACATTCCGAAGATGGAGAAGATGAACATGACCAGGAAGAGCAGAAGGCCAATGTTGAACAGGGCAGGCAGGGACATCATTAAGGCAAAGAGCAGGGTACGGATCCCTTTGGCACCTTTGATCAGACGCAGGATGCGCCCAATACGGGCCAATCGGATGACCCGGAATAGGGTTGGGGAAACAAAGTATTTCTCAATTATATCAGCCAAGAACATTCCTAAGAAGAGGAAAGAAGCGGACATGTTACTGAGATTGGAGACTGCCCTTCCTTTACTTGTTTCATGTGGTACCATGGAACCCTGAAGTTCAAAGGGCTTTATACCATGTATGCTTTACTATTTAATCTGAACTCTCATAATAAAAAAAAATCAGGTTTCAAACAAAAATAGAGAAAAGAATAAAACAGACACCTTTATACTTACCCCCAGACTTAACTGATGCTAATATTTTTACTAAATTTGCTTCCTCTCTCTTCATTTCCAGAAGCAACTGCAATACTGAAGATATTATCTACGATTCTAGCATGCCTTTAGTTTATGTATAAAACCATAAATAATATATAGTTGTCCTATCGCATTAAAAAATTATACCATGTCTATATTTCTACAACTTACTTTTGAGACTTAACATTATGTTCGTGAGACTCATCTCTGATGTTAAAAAAATTTTAGATTATTCATTTTAATGGCTGAATAGTATTCCATTTTACGAATAGCTCCTCATCTGTCTGTTTTCCTATTCAGGGACAATTATTTTTTTTTCAGATCTGTGCACGTACAACTTTCTAAGTGTTATGGAATCACTTACTAAAATGCTATCAAATTTCCATATACACAAGCCATGAATTAGAAGTCCTGGTTCCACCCCATTACCTCACTACCCTTGAACCCCACTGTGCAGGTTTGAATGTACTGTGTCCCCCAAACACCATTATCTTTGATGTAATCTTGTGTGGGCGAACCTATCAGTGTTGATTAGATTGAAATTCTTTGAGTGTTTCTGTGGAGATGCACCCCACCCAGCTGTGGATGATGACTCTGATTGGATAATTTGAATGGAGGTGTTGGCCCGCCCATTGGGTGGGTCTGAATTAAATTATTGGCGCACTATATAAGATCACAGAGAAGGAGCGAGCTTGCTATAGCCAAGAGGGACACTTTGAAGAACGCACTGGAACTGAGAGAGGAACTTCAGCTTACAGAGACATTTTGGAGATGGCCATTGAAAGCAGACTCTTGCTGCAGAGAAGCTAAGAGAGGACAAATACCCCAAGTGCAACTAAGAGTGACATTTTGGAGGAACTACAGCATAGAGAGGAACGTTCTGGGAGAAAGCCATTTTGAAACGCAACCTAGGAGCAAGCAGACGCCAGCCACGTGCCTTCCCAGCTAACAGAGGTTTACTGGACACCACTGGCCTTTCTCCAGTGAAGGTACCCGATTGTTGAAGGACACTTTA
>PVKY010003659.1:0-21121 GCA_004027775.1 Bradypus variegatus
ACCCGGGCCCACTCAAGGCAGCTGTGCAGCGAGAGGCCTCACCCAGCCTCTGTGTCCTCATTTGTGACCCGTGCGGGGAGTGGCCACTTGGGGGTGAAGAGGACGCATGTGCTCCCAGAGGGCCGCCAGGCCTGCTTTCGCCAACGGTGTGGAGTATCCATCACCTGATGACACCACAGCTGGTTTGCTCATCCCCTGCTGGCGGATATTTGGATTGTTCAGGGCTAATAGGAGCAGAGCTGCTAGAAGCTCTTTGCGTGGATGTGTGTTCTCCTGGCTCCTGCATTGAGCCCTAAAAGTTGCATTGCTGGGTCAGAAGGGAGCTGTGGGTCCTGTGCAAGCAGCTGGCTGGCCCGTCCATCCTTAAAACTGGAACAAGTGGAAAAAACACATATGTCCATGACCAGATGAATGGAGAAATGGAATGCGGTCCATCCATGCCATGGAATACTACTCAGCCGTGAAAAGGAAGAAGGTTCCGTTCCCTCTACCTGCCACACAGATGAACCTTGGAAACATGATGCTCGGTGAAAGCAGCCAGACGCAACAGGGCAAATATTGTCTGATTCCATTTACACGAAATGCCCAAAACAGACAAATGCATAGGGACTGAGCGCAGATCTGGGGTCACCAGGGCCCGGGGGAGTGGGGAGTGACTGCTGATGGGTATGGGGTTTCCTTTTGGGGTCATGAAAATGTTCTGGAATTAGATAGTGGTGGTGTTTGCATAACACTGACTGTACTAAAGCCACTGAACTGTACACCTCAAAATGGTTAAAATGGGGAATTCCATGTTGATGTGAATTTTGCCTCAAAACAAAATGGGGTAATCCACCAATAAAGGCACCTCCTTCCTAGGCTCTTGGGAAGATTACATGAGATAATTTCCATGAGCACCTAACACAACGTGAGCACAGGGTTCCTGGAATGGAAGTGAAATCTGTCCCCACGCCCAGACCTGGCCTGGTGCACAGAAGGTGCTCAGCAGGGTCTGTGCCCCCCGCGTGGTTAGAGGCACGAATAAGGCCGCCCGCCCCAGGTACAACCCTGCCCGGGAGAAACAGTAACGAGCCCATCTGTGCACAGCACCTCTCTGACCTTCAGGCTCATTATCTTCAAGAAGCCTTGAAAACAATCCCACCACGGGGCCCCTCATGTGCTTGTTCATCGGCCCGTGTTTGCAGAGAAGGGGCCAGGAGAGGTTAAGGAACTGGGCCAAGGTCAGCTGCCACCCGAGCTGGCGGAGCTCGGAGGCCACGGGGTCAGCCTTGGGGTCAGCCAGCTGTGCCCGTAGACACCGCAGGCCTCTGTCCCCCTGGCCTCTGCCCCCTGTGGCCTCTGCCCCCGCTGGCATCCCAGGGCTACAAAGAAGGGGCAGGACCACCCTGGTGTAGCTAAGGGCATCTCCCTGGCCTGAGCCCGAGAGCGTCCCTGTAAGCCTGGCCCCTGGCTGAGTCTGGCCCTCCCTGGCTGGGCCGGGAGGAGGCCTCCATGGAGGCCCGTGTGGGGTTTTTCCAAGGAACTCGGACACTGCTGTGACGCGCAGGGAAATACAGGGGTACAGAAAATGCAGCAAAAAGCCAGCAGCGAAGGCTGCCCACGGCTGCCTGGACGGGCCTCCATCCCCACAGCCTGGGCCCTGGCCTGGTGTCCCGTCCCTCAGGCGCTGTGGATACCCCCATCCTCATTCTTGCATTTCTCCCAAGGCCTTGCTCCTGGCTGAGTCTCTGCCTGGCCAGCCCCTGCCCCGGCCAGTCTCGGGCACCACTTCCTGCCTGCACTGGGGAAGGTTGCCCGCGAAGCCCCCATGCCCCCCACCCATGCTCTCTCAGTCGCTCTGTCAGCACACTGCTGCCACATCCAGCTTTCTCCAACTGCCTGCTCGCATCCCTCCCCTGCCCTCAAACCATCGGTGGCTCTCTAGTGCCCAGAGAGGCTGTTTGAACAGTGTTTTGCTAAAAGCCAGGACTCCAGAGCCAGAATATCTGGGTTTGAAGCCTGGCATAGCCACGTACCCGTTGAGTGACCCTGGGCAGCTGCTTTCCTTGTCGTACCCCACTCGCCGCACCTGTAAACTGGGGTCGTGGCTGCACCTCCCGCCTCGGCTTGTTGGCACAGCAAGTGGGTTGGCTGTTGTACAGCATTTAGGGCAGTGCCGCTTCATCAGTAGAAATGTGACAAATATTCAGGGCAGAGATGGCCCCTCTCCTTGGCCTGGCCCAGGCCATCGCGCCCCAGGCCACCCCAGCCGGAACATCCTGGGGCCACCCCTAGAAGTGCCGTCCTTATCGCTGGGACACCTCCAGAGTCAAATAAGCAGCAGGCATGCCCTCCCTGAAGCCCCCCAGATGCCCCCAGGCTCACCTCACCTCCCCCTCTCTCCAATGTCTACACCGGGAGCGTGCACACACCCGGGGGTCCGGTTTTAAATGTGGATTCTGACTCCATTCTGCATTTCTTACAGGCTCCCAGGGAAGGCCCCTCGCTGCTGGTCCAAGGCCCACCCTTTGAGGATGGGCTTCTAAGACCACCATTTGAGGAATTAAACCGCCACCTAGTTTCCATTTCCGGGGGTTCCCTAAGTGACAGTTCCTTCTCCCCAGACTCTTAAGCGTCACACTGCTGAGGCCCTGTCCTGTCCATCTCTGTGTCCCTCTGAGGCTAGTTCCAGGCACCGTGGCCCCATCGGGTGGGTGGGACAGAGCGGAGCTGAGCTGGCTGGCTGCGAGGCAGAGAAAGCGAAGGAGGGGCCCAGCGACCCTGCGTCTGTTGGCAAGGACAAGACCCCTCCGTTAGGACTCGAAACATGTGGGGAACAAGTGTGGCCAAGGCTGACCGAGGCTGGTGGGCCTTGTCTCTGTTCCAAGGGCTCATTTACTCTGTACCGCCACCCTCTGGGGTCCATACTACTCAATCCCCACTTGACAGGTGGGGAAACTGAGGCACCGAGCAGGTAAAGCACTTGCCCCAGGTCTCCGGGTTCAATGCAGGTGCCCTGGCCCTAGGGCAGGCCTTGGCCACTGGCAACCTCTGGTCTTAGCGCAGAGCCCGACACCATAGGTGCCTGGGAAGCTTCCCTCGGGATGACCCCTGGCTTGTCCTGACATGCGGTTTCTGCAGGCGGCCAAGAGTCGGGTCTTTGGCACCCCTGGGTGGCCAGTGAAGCCTTGTGTGGGTGCCCTGGGAGGCTCTCTCTGCTCATCCATCTGCTCATCTGCTGCCACGTGGCGGTTTGTGGCCTCGGTGGCCTGGACATGCTGCTGCCCACCAGGAGCACCCTCCAGTCCGGGTCTGAGGCTGTCCCCCGAGATAAGCAGCCTCTGAACAGGGGGCCCCACCACAGAGCAGGCTCCCGGCTGCTTTGCAGGGAGCTTTCCAGAGAAAGGGACACTCGTGGGGGCAGGGGCCATGGCCGAGCCCCAGGCCACTGCCCAACCCCGAACCTGGCCCGCGGCTCGGTCCCTGGGCAGAGCCCTTTGCTGCCCACTTTGCCCCTGTAGGCTGCCCCTGCTCGGGCCCCAGGGCCTCTGCTCGCTGCCTGCACCCCCATCATACACTGCTTCACGTCACTTGCTCGTTCCCTCACTACACGGCCGTAAGCTCCCACCATGTGCCGGGACACGCTTTCTGATCTCGTCACCGTAAATGTAGTGGTTCTTCAGGGACATGCTGTGCTTTTCCTCCTTTGAAGGTGGCCCGGAACGGACCGTTTCAGCCCAGGTGTGGCCAGAGCAGCGTGCACTCGCCCGGGACGGTCTCCCCTGGACCCGGTTTGGGGCGTCCCCAGGGCGTTCTGAACTCTGAGCACCGCTGCAACCCCGTGGAGCCCCCCGGACTCGCAAGGGAGGCCCCTCAGGTGCTTCCACTCTTCCCCTGCAGAGGGTAAAGCTCAGAGAGGCAGAGTCACCTGTCCCAGGTCACACAGCTGCCAGAGGCCGAGCCATGGCCTCTCATTCCAAAGTCCGGCAGCTTCTGTGGCCCCAACACACCTCCCCTGGCTCATTGGCCGCATGTGACAGTCACACCCTCTGGCCAGTATCTGAGGCTCCCCAGCTCCCTCCACCCCCCCCCAGGCAGCAGCCCAGCCCCTGAGCTCCCCAGCTGGCCTTGGGGCCCTGAACTCTCAGGCCTGCAAGGCCCCGGGGTCGGCTGAATAGCGGCCCCCAGGGACACCCACACCTGAATCCTGGTAAACATGTCGCGTGGCAAAGAGGACCGTGCCGATGTGATGAAGCTGAGGATCCAGAGGCCGGGGCTTCTCCTGGATTCTGAGTCAGCCCGAAGCAACCCAAGAGTCCTTCTAGGAGGGGTCAGGAGGTCAGGGGGCGACTTGAAGATGCCACGCTGCTGGCTTGGAAGGAGGCAGAAGGGGCCCTGAGCCAAGGAGGGCAGGCGGCCTCTGGAAGCTGGAAAAGGCAATGGACAGATTCTCCCCGGCAGCTTCCAGAAGGAAGCAGCCCTGCGGCCCCTTGACTTCAGCCCAGGGAGACCCATGTTGGAATTCCAACTTCCAGGACTGCGAGATGGTAAATTCACGTGGTTTTAAGACACGAAGTTTGGGGTCATTCATTACGGCAGCAAGAGGAAACGCACGCAAGCCCCTGGTCACCCCCTCTTGTTGGCGGGGATCCTGGCTGTGGCCGCCCCCTCCCTACCCCCTGAGTCTGACTCAGGGCTGCCCCGGCCCAGTCCCGGGCTTGAAGGAGGTCCTGGCTGACCCCCGGGCCCCGCGGGGCCTTCCCTGCCCTGGGCTCCCGCGTCCTCACTTTCTTTCCCCGCCTGCGATTGTTTGTCACCTTATCACGCCTGGCGTCTCACCTCACGGGGAACTAGCGTTTCCTCCAAGGCAGGAAACCTGAGCTCAGCGTCTTTGTCTTCCCCCAGCACCTAATGCGGTGTGGGGCTCGGGGGGAGCACGGTGGCCTTCCTCCCGCGTGCGCTGCGTGGGTCGCCACCCCAGCCCTCGGCTAAACCCTCTTTCCCACGACTCTCACAGCCTGGGGGCTGCCTTCCCCTCCTCGCTCACTGCTCCCCAGGGGTACAGGCCCCTCTCAGCCTCTCGGCAGGGCCTCGCCAAGGAGGCCCCCCTCTGCCACAGTGCCTGGGCCCTATCACTGCAAAGCTGCTTCTGCCTCGTCCTCAGGGCTTGGCGTTAGTAGGAAGGACACCCCTTCTGGGGACAGCCCTCGATGGCCCTCTGAGGCCCCCAGTGTCCCGCCACTTTCTTCCATGCTCCCTCAATAGAAATTATCTCCTTTGCTGGTTAGCTTTCTCTCACCTCCCTTTCTCTCTGGAATCTTCTTCCAAAGTCTGCCCCATGCTTCCACTGTTCACAGCGCAAGGGGTGCCCCACAGAACCTAGTGGGAAGGTGACGGCAGCGGGTGCACCGAGGAGGCCACCCCACCCCAACCAGCCTGGTGGCCTCTGTGAGCCGCGTCACCTCCTGAGCCTGGTTTTTCATCTGCATGTGGTGATAGGAACAGAACCTGCTTCCCAGGAGGGCGTCGGGGCCAGCTCGGGCCCAATACACAGCACGTGCTCAATTAACAGCCGTTCTCATTTCCCTGGGCCGTCCTAAGGCCCGCAAGGTGACCCCTGGGTCCACAGGCCAGGGAGGCGGTTGTTTAAAAATTCCCCCCAAGGAGGGGTGCCCAGCAGGACCATGGAGCAGGACAGCCACCTCTGGGGGTCGGGCTGTGTACAGGTGCAGCCGGCGGCCCTGGGCGCAAGGTCACACAGCAGGCAGCTCTCATAGCCAGACTTGCAGCCTGCTGGGCCTGCTCCCCACAGGGCTCCCCAAGACCTGCAGGAAGGGGAGCAGACTCAGGAGAAATGCTGAGTCCATGTGCGGCTGTCTCCTGCCCCCGTGGCAGTGAGACCCGAAGAGCAGCTAGTGTTCAGGGTCCCCAGGCTGGCCGGGCTGGCATGGGCAGAGGGAGTGTGTCCTCGGTGGGGGACAGGAGGACCCAAAGGCTCAGGGGGTTCAGGAACAGAAACCCGGAAGAAGCCCTGAAGGGCCTGAGCCCAGCCCACACCCCCTGCCCCAGCCCCGTGACATTCCCATCGGAAACTTCCTGGTCAGCCTTGGACCTGGGCCAGAGGGACCTGCTTCGGCCTCAGAGGCTTGGGGACAGGAAACGGCCCTGGCCCCCTTTCAGCAGGACAGGCCATGCCCCTGGGGTGCTGCCTTGGCCCACCAGCCTTCCAGGGGAGGTGGCAGGGAGGGGGTCGGGGGCTGGGGAGACCCCCTCGCCCCTGGCCGGGTGTGAGCAGCAGGTACTGCCTGGCAGCTCCCTCAGGGCTCGGGCTCCTCCTCGCCCCCTCCTCCCACCCCCTCACACCCATTTGCCGAACCCCTTCTGTCTGCTCTGCCCTGGTGGGTGCTCCCTGTGTAAATCAAATCCCGCTGTGGCCTGTGTGTGTCCCTTGCCATCACAGCTGGCCCGGAGAGGGTGCGGAGGGGTTGGGGACCAGCCTTGCTGGGCAGGGCAGGGAGGTACGTGCGCCGGGACTGCAAGGGGTGGGTCGGGGGGGCAAGAAGGGCCCCGCGTGGAGGCTGCTCAGAGGCCCCGCAGCCCCCGAAGAAGCAGGGAGCCTCCACTCCCTGTGGTGATCCCCCCCAGGGCCCCCATTTGCTTTGAGCAAACAGCTGTCCCTGGCCTGAGCCTGGCTGGGGCACGGGCTCCCTGGGGAGCCTTTCCACAAAGACCGTCAGGCTCGGGGCTGCCGCAGGAAGTCCTGGAGGCCAGTTCAACAATGCACAGCTGCCGGCCAGCGAGGGGTCCCTGGGCACAGGAAAGGGGTGCTGGTGGCCCCTGGTGCTGTACAGAGGGGCTTGGCCAGGTGACCTCCAGGGCAATGGGCGCCTAGAGCCAGGGTGGGTCTACCTTCCTGAAACGCCACTTTCTCACGTTGCGCCTCTGCTCACACACCTTCCGTGGCTGCCCATTGCCGTCCACGGACGTGATCCAGTCCACACTCCAACAGCTGACCTTCAAGGCTCTCCCCAGCCCCTCCACCCGCGGGAACCCTCTCCCGAGCTCCTCCTCTGTTCTCCAGACTTCCAGCCCTCACTGACTTCAGCCGCTCCCTCTGCCCGGGAGCCCTTTCCTGTTCCTTCACCCCAGCTCTGAATGCCGGGCTGGGTTACTTGGTGCTGCTCGTGACCCATTCCGACAGACCCCCTGGCCCTCCCACGCCCAGACGCTGCCCTGGCTTCTTCCACAGGGAAGGCGCAGGTCCGCGGTCGCACCACCGGACCCACTCGGCCCTGGCCTGCCCCTGCCAGTGCGGCTCCATCTATGAAACGGGAAACGCATGTCCCCGAGAGCGGCCGTGTGTGTCGCTCTATAAAGCCCCAAGCTCGGTACCTGGAGGGTCAGAAGGAATCCGTAAGGTTAACTGTGTTATTGTGGCAGAAGGAATAAGGGCCCCCGAGAAGCCCAGGCCGTCACCCCCAGGACGTGCAGAAACGTGACCTCACCTGGAAAAGGGGCTCCAGAGAGGCGGGTGGGTGCAGGACCTTGAGACGGGGAGAGGAGCTTATCCCACATCCTCTGGGGGTCCCGTGGGATCCTGAGCTCCTGGGAAGAGGCAGCAGTGGCTCAGAGAGGGGGGGTGTGACGACGAGGCCGCGGGAGACCGGAAGATGCTCCGTGGCCGGCTTCGAAGATGGAGAGAGGGACCACAGGCCAAGGAACGCGGGCGGCCTCTGGAAGCTGGAAAAGGCCGGAACCAGGTTCTCTCCTGGAGCCTCCAGGAGGAACCCGCCTGCAACACCTCGATTTCAGGACTCGGCCATTCATTACCACAGCAACAGGAGGATCTGGCAGTCATGATTCCCTTGGGTGACACTGGTTAGCCCTTGGAGTGACCGTGGAGGGGATGCGTCGTGGTTCCCATTTCACAGACGAGGGCACTTGAGCAGTCACGCAGCTGAGGCAGTGGGACCCCAAACCAGGGCCCTGACTGTGCTGCCCACCCCCAGGGACTTGCTTTGTCCCCTTCACTTTTACTTACAGGGAAGCTTATAGTTACTTCAACATCGTCAAGTTTTGTGTTGTGTCGGTCACGTACCACTTGGCCGTGCTTCACCTCTTCACTTGAATTTGGTGTGGCTCACCAGCTAAGCACTCAGCTCCTCGAGGGAGGGACGTGTCTGCCCCGGCTCCACGGAAGCACCCAGCAAGGCCTGGCACGTCGTAGGTGAGCGGAGAGGATGCAGGTGCTACCTCTACAAAGCAAAGACAGTGGTGCAGACGTTACGGGGGGCCTCGCCCTGCTGCCTTCTACAGTCACCGGGGGTGAGTTAAGGAAACCAGGTTGCCCACACTGCATCCCAGACCCGTCAAATTAGAATTTCTGGAGGTGGGGGGGCCCGGTGTAGGGTTTGTTTTAAAGTTGCTAAAGGGCCTCTCCGATGCTGGCCAGACTGAGAACTGTGCCTCCTGGGGCCATGGCAAGATATAACACGAAAACGTAGAATTATCATGTGACTTAACAATTCTATTCCTAGGTATATCTCTCAAAGAATTGAAAGCAGGGACTCAAACTGATCTTGCACACCGACATGCATAGCAGCATTATCCAAAATAGCCAGAAGGTGGAAACAACCCAAATGTCCATCGACGGATGAGGGAAAATGAAAATGTGGTACCACCATACAGCAGACTATTACTCAGTTTATAAGGGAATAAAGATCTGGTGCATCTTACTACATGGATGAACCTCGAAAACATTACGGTCAGTGAAATAATCCAGACAAAAAAGGACAAACTCTGTGTGCGTCCACTCATATGAATGTCTAGAATAGAAATGAGCAGCAACTATCAGGGGCTGCCTGTGGAAGGAACGGCAAGTTACTGCTTAATGAGTGCAGAGTCTCTGGAGTGACGAAAATGTTTCAGTAATTGAATGTGGTTCTGATACCACAACACTGCAAAAGTAATTAATGTCACTGAATGATACATCCAAAAATGGCTAAAATGGAAAGTTTTATTTTATATATATTATCATAATATTAAAAACGATGCAATACAAGAATCACCATGGTAGCTAATATTCATTGTACCTTATTATAAGCCAAGCGGTTCTTCCCCTTTGTGGGCTTTTTTCATGCTCACAGGGGCCCCATGAGATTGGCACATTCATCACACATCTCACCCCTGAGATTGGCTGGAGGCCCAGAGAGGTTCAGTAATTTGCCTGAGGTCACACAGCTCATAAGTGTCCTCTCTCTTCAAGGGGGTGCACATAAGAGAGGGAGGATTTTTTTTTAATTCAGTTTTATTCAAACACATACACATAACATACAATCATCCATGGTCTACAGTCACCCGTTCACAGTATGATCATCTAGTTATGCGTTCATCACCACAATCTATTTCTGAACATTTTCGAGAGGGAGGATTTTATACTTGACGTTGTTTAGAATTACAGGCAAAGGTGATACTAAAAAGCAGTCTGAAAATGGGCAGTCTGATCCTAAAACTCCTATGGAAATGCAAAATTCATATGGAAATAGCCAAAATAATCTTGAAAAGTGATACTGGTCTGTAATTTTCTTTTCTTGTGGTTTATTTATCTGGCTTTGGCATTAGGGTGATGTTGGCCTTATCACCCTAATGAGTTAGGAGGCATTCCCTCCTCTTCGAGTTTTTGGAAGAATTTGCGCAGGATTGGTCCTGATTCTTTTTGGAATGTTTGCTAAAATTCTCCTGTGAAGCCATCTCGTCCTGGACTTTTCTTTGTTGGGAAGTTTTTGATGACCGATTCAATCTCTTGTTATTTGGGTCTGTTGAGATCTGTTTCTTCTTGAGTCAGTGTATGTAGTTTGTGTGTTTCTAGGAATTTGTCCATTTCATCCAGGTTACCTAATTTGTCAGCATACGGTTATTCATAGTATCCTCTTCTAATCCTTTTTATTTCTGTGGGGTCAGTAGTAATGTCCGTCCTTTCATTTCTGATTTTGGTTATCTGCGTTCTCTCATTGTCAGCCTCCCTAAAGGGTTGTGGATTCTACTGATCTTTTCAAAGAACCAACTTCTGGTTTCATTGATTCTCTCTATTGATTTTTTCTCTTTTCTCTACTTAATTTATCTTCATTCTAAACTTTGTTATTTCCTTCCTTCTGCTGTCTGTGGGTTTAGTTTGCTCTTCCTTTTCTGAGATCCTCCAGTTGTGAGTTTAGGTCTCTGATTTGAGATCTTCTTTTTTAATGTCGGCATTTAGAGCTTTCCCTCTCGGTACTGCCTTGGCTGTATCCTATAAGTTTTGGTATGTTGTGTTTTCATTTTCACTTGCCTCAAGATATTTCCTAATTTCCATTGTGATTTCCTCTTTGACACGTTGGTTGTTTCAGGGCATGTTGTTTAATTTCCATATATTTGTGAATTTTCCAGTTCTCCCTCTGTTACTGATTTCTAGCTTCATTTCATTGTGGTTGGAGTAGACATATCATATGATTTCAATATTTTTAAATTTACTGGGACTTGTTCTGTGACTTAACAGATGGCCCATCCTGGAGAATGACCCATGTGCTCTAGAGAAGAATGTGTGTTCTGCTGCTATTGGGTAAAGATGTCTGTTAGGCTCTAGCTGGTTTAGAGTATTGTTCAAGTCTTGTATTTCCTTATTGATATTCTGACTAGATGTTCTCTCCATTATTGAAAGTGGCATATTAAAATCTCCTTCAAATCTGTCTGCATTCACTTCATATATTTGAGGGCTCTGCCATTGGGTGCATATGTATTTACGAATGTTATGTCTTGTTGAAGTAACCCCTTTATCAATTATGTAGTGCTTGCTTTGTCCCTCATAACAGTTTTTGACTTAAAGTCGATTTTTATCTGATATTAGTAGAGCTACCAGCGCTCTCTTTTGGTTACTATTTGAATGGTATATTTCTTCCCATTCTTTCCCTCTTAACCTACTTGTGTTGTTGAATCTAAGCTGAGTCTTTTAAACAGCATATAATTAGGTCATGCTTTTTAATCCATTCTATAAGTGTCTACCTTTTGACTGGGGAATTTAATCCATTTACATTTAAAATAACTACTGATAATGCAGGACTTTCTTCTGCCACTTGTTATTTGGTCTTTGTAAGTCTTATACCTTTATTATCCCTCCATTCTTCTGCTAATGCCTATTTTCATATTTATTTTGTTTTTGTAGTGTACAATTTTGAGTCCATTCTCATTTCCTTCTGTATATATTTTTCAGATAGTTTCTCTGTGGTTATGATGGGGTTTCAATTTAGCATCCTAAATCTATTGCAATCACATTTGATTTGATAACTTCATTAGCATTCACACTTTTCCTGTACCCCTCTGTCCCTGCACCTTTTTGTTGTACTTGTTACAAATTGTATCTTTATGCATTATATATACAAATCCATAGATTTATCATTAATTTTTAGCCATTTGCAATTTAGAACCTGTGAGAAGTAAAAACTGGAGTTTCATACCCCCCCCAAAAAAAGAGGAAAAAAGCAAAAAACACAAAAAAACAATACAATAGTACTGGCATTTATGATTACCCATTTAGTACCCTTACTGGAGGTCTCTATTTCTTCTAGTGTCCTTTCCTTTCAGCGTCAAGAACTCCCATTAGTGTTCCTTGTAGGGCAGGTCTAATGGCAATGAATTTCCTTGACTTTTGCATATCTAGGAATGTCTTAATCTCTCCCTCATTTCTGCTAGAAAGTCTCAGTAGATAAAAATTTGGGGCTGGCAGTTGTTTTATTTCAGCACTTTAAATATTTCATTTCACTGTCTTCTTGGTTTCTGATGAGAAATCAGCGCTTAATCTTATCAGGATTCCCTTGCACATAACACGCTACTTCTCTATTGCAGCTTCCAGCACACCGTTCTTGTCCTCTTCAGGTTTCTCCCGTTGAGGATTCTTGAACGTGTGTGTTCATATCTTGTGTTAAATTTGTGAGAGTTTTCTGCCATCATTTCTTTGCCTATTCCTTCTGCCCCTTTCTCTCTTTCTTCTCCTTCGGGGACTCCCGTAATGTGTATTCTTGTATGTGTGAAGGTGTCCCACAGGTCTCTTAGGTTCTGTTCACTATTTGTCATTCCTTTTCCTTTCTGCTCCTCAGCCTGAGTCATTTAAATTGTCTTGTCTTCGAGTTCACTGATTCTTTCTTCTTCCAGCTCCACTCTATTGTTGCAACCCTCTAGGGAATTTTTCATTTCAGTTACTGTGGTCTCCAACGCCAGTACTCCCATTCGACTCCTGAAATTTTCTCTCTTCATCGAGATTCTCATATTGTTTATTCATCATTTTCCTGATATTCTTTGGTTCTTTCTCTGTGTTTTCCTTTACCTCCTTGAGCATACCAAGGATCGTTTTTTTAAGAGTCTTTGTCTAGTGTGTCCAAAGCCTGGTCCTCTTTGTGATAGTTTCTGGATTTAAATCTCATTCCTTTGGATGATCCATCACTTCCTGCTTCTTCGTTTGTCTTGTAATCTTTCATTGCACACTGTTCATTTTAATATTTTAAGTGTTAATTCTGGGATTTAGTCCCTGAGATGTTTCCTAAGTTTGTATCTAGTTGGTGACATGACAGGGATCACCTTCTGCCAGCTAAATAAATGAACAAATAAGAAACACCTTTCACAGTGTTTGCAAATTGGCTCTGCATTGGCCAGGGCTGCCCTTCGGAGTTTAGCCATACTGTCAAGGTCAGCCCGAGGTGAAATCTAAGTGCAGGGTCTTCTCTGTCTTTTCTGGGCCTCTTCTCCTAGGCTCCCTTGAGACCTTAAGAATTCCTCTGTTTACAGGACTCCTAATGTCCCCTCTGCTTCCTATGAAATCACACACACGCACACACAAACACACACAGCTCCAGGGCCCTCACTGTGTGTCTTAATCCTTAGCCTCAGAACTCACCACTCAGGTCACGGCTGCAGGGCCCTTGCGCAAGACATACCCTCTGGAACACTCTTCCCTGTTCCCCATGACTGGCTCCCTCTCTTCTTGCCAAGCCCGGTTAAAGGAGCCCCCTCTGGAGCAGGGCAGCCTGTGGGCCCCTCAGCCCCAGTGCCTGGTTGCTTCCTTTGTAGAGTCCACCCTGATTGTAGTCACTTGCATTTGTTCACTTGGTTTTATCCTTTTCCTAACATCCCCCTAGAAGGAAGCAGGGATATTCTGTCTGCCTTGTGCACCGTTAAAATCCAGACACCTGGCCCTGCCCTGACCCAAGAAGGACTTGGTCAGTATTTCTGAGACAAAGGAGTAGATGAATGAGGGGATGGCAGGGGACGTTACAGGCCATGTTTGGAGGGACACGGGCAACCTTAGAGACATCGCCCAGGGCTCCTCTGCTCTCCGGAGCCAGCACCTACCCACCCCCACCTCCACCCCCACCTCAGCTCCCCCACATGGGGTGGTTTATTTGCATAAGAGTTGACACTTTTAAGCAAAATAAACGTGTCATCAAGTGGCCTGGTGTTGGTGGGGGCTTGAGCCGGTGGCTGCTGGACAGAATAAGAGACAGATGGACGGACAGACGGAGAGGAGCCAGGGCAGCGAGGGGCCGTCCAGGTCTGTGGCTGCAGCCACGAGGGCTTGTGAGAGCCGCCCGGCCTGCCTGACGCTCTGCCGAGGCCTGGGACACCTCTGCCCTCCGTCGTCCACCGCGGAGCAGGCGCCCGCAGTCCGTCAGCTTCAGGACAGCGCGGGGCGGGGAGTGGGGGCTGCGGGGCCGTCGCTCTTGTTCTCAAGGCCGGCGGGGGGGGGCAGCCACGATGGGGTGGGGGTTGAGAGCACCGCCAGCTCCCCTCTGTTGTCTTTAGAAGGCAGAGCGTTCGGGTTGTCTCAGCGAATGTCGTTGTTGAGGCTCTTGCCTCCTGTCTGCTTTCAAAGCTATCTTCAGGGCACGCCTCTCATGGCAGACAAGAAGTGTTGAGGGAAGGGGAGGAGAAGAGAGAGAAGGAAGGGAAGAGAGAAAAAGAGAGGGAAGAGAGAAAGGAAGAAAAGAACAAAGAATGAAAGAGAAAGGAAAAATGAGTGAAAGAGAAAGAAGGAAGAAGAAAGAGAAGGAAGTGAAGGAGGAGAGAAAGAAGAAAGGAAGAAAGGAAGTGAGAAAGAAGAAAGAATGAATGAAAGAAAAAAGAATGGAAATGAAAAAAGAATGAAAGAAAAAGGAAGGAAGGAGAGAAAGAAAGAGAAAGAACAAGGAGGGAGGGAGGGAAGGAGAGAAAAAGAGAGAGAGAAAAGAAGAGGGAAGGAGGAAGGAGGGAAGGAAGCAAGCAGGGAGAGGAGAAGGGGCCGCAACCCCTCCCACCCCACACCCCAGCAGCTGCAGGCCCCCCTCCAGCCCCCTGGCCCCTGGCAGGCTCAGCGCCTTGCTCCCGCTGGGCGGGTTGCACAACCTCCTCGGCGGAGCCCCCAGCTGGGCCACCCCTCGGGGCCCCTGGCCGCCCCTGCGAGCTTGGCAGGGGCTCAGGGACTCCACTGGGCCCGCCTGGCCAGAGCAGAGCCAGATGTGCGGTTTGGGCAGCAGAAAGGCAGCTGCTTCCTGTCAGCAGCAGGGATCCTGGGGGGCAGCCCCCAGCAGCTGGCCAGAGGCAGATGCTCGCAACGTGTGCTCGGCCCAGAAGAGGGGGTGGCAGGGAGCCAGCGAGGGACACCCTGACAGCCTGGGGGGCAGCAGAGGGGGCCTAGGGACCAGGGGCAGCATGGGGTGTCATCTGGCAGAGGGGGGTTGGGGGTTCCTGAGCCCCCCTCACCCTCTGCCCAGGCCCAGCCCGCCGAGCTGCCCACCCTCCTGCCCTCCCTCAAGGGGGGTGGGCACCTCCCGCCTGTTCCTGAGGTTCCCGGGCAGGTGCCAATCCCAGTGTTTTGCCCTTGCCCCTTGGCAACAGGGAGAGCATGTGACCCAGCCCTGGCCAATCACAGTTTCCCATTCTCTCAACCACTGAGATTGGTGCGGTGATGGGCATGTGACACCAAAGGACCAATCCAAGTCCTTCCCTGGGATTTTTCTAGGTTCGCACCTTGTCACGGAATTGGCGTTCGCGTTTGGTGGCCTAGCCTGCTGGACGGATGGGCAGCTGGGCCTAGAGTGTGAACTCTGCCCATGAGAAGATTCAGCCTGGCCCAGCAGGAGCAGCTCCTCCGGGGCTCGGCTGTGGCTGGCCCTGGCCCCCTGCCCCTGCCCAAGCCAGGCCTGGGGGTGGCACGGGGGGAGGAGCGGCGCTGGTGACCCATTGTCCTTGCATGTTTGGGCGCCGTGAAATCGAAGCAGCTGGAAGGGAAATGCATAGACAGCTGGAGCCGCAAGCAGGACCAGGAGAGGCCTGGGGCCTCGGGGGTCACACGGGGCGAGGGAGGTGTGTTTTCCTTTAAAACGTGGGCTGGGGCCAATTCAACCTGCCAGGCCCGGTCAGCTGGGCAAAGAAGCCGACGTGACTCCATTGCAGAGTCAGCTGTGGGAAAGGGTTAAATCAGGGCATGCCTGACTGGTCAGTTTGGGGCCGGAAGTGGGGCCGCGCTGAGGCCAGGCCCCAGAGGAGATGGAGGCTTCGTTTCCCCCAGCCCTCCAGCTGACCTCGTGGGATCGCCCGAACTGTCTTCCTTTTCCCCTCCCATAGTACCTAGCAGCCCTTTAGTTTTACCGTTGTAGCTTGCCTATTCCTCCTGACAGTTCTGTGGGGTAGCAACTGTTCTTTTGTTCACTTTACAGATGAAGATACTGAGGGTCAGAGAGGTGATGTATCTTCCCAGGAACAAAATAGCTAATAATAGAGAGGGCTGAGGCTGAGATCAGCTCCCCTGAGTCTCGTTCCAGCCACTGACAGGGCTTTGTCTGGGGGGCAGAGACACCCTCAGGCCCTGGGTTCCCCCAGAAGCTACCCCTTTGCTCCCTTTGCCCTTCACTGGGGTAACGCATAATGCTCCCCTGGACTCATGGCCTGTCTGCCGTCCTTGCCTCCCCTCCCCTCCTTCCTCCCCCACCCTCTGCCTCCATCTTCTAACAGAGCCGAGCTCAGCCAAGCCATCTGTGCACCAGGCAGAGGGAGACACACACACACACTCACACTCATACACTCACACTCATACTCATACACACACTCACACTCATACACACACACTCACACACTCACACTGATACACTCACACTCATACACATTCACACTCATACACACACTTACACACTCACACTCACACACACTCACACACACTCATACACACACTCACTCTCATACTCATACACTCACACTCATACACACACTCAGAAGTGTCTATTCTGGAGAAGAGTTAGAAGGAAGGAGCACGACAGCTTCCGACCTCCTCCCACTTCTGTCCACCACTTGAGCAAAGTCTGCTGCAACCCTCTGGCCGCTCAGGGCTGTTTGCCGAGGGTGTCAGCAGCGGGGGCGGGGAGGCAGGGTTCTCTCTGATTCCAGCGTGGCGCAGGCGTCTCTCCCAGGAGTGGGACCCACAAATGCAGCTTGCGCCAAAGGGCCTGACTCCAGCTGAGCCCCAGGGTCTGCCGGCCCCTCCGGCAAGGCAAGATGGCCTGGTGGTTAAACAACCCCCATTTGGAGGCAGATAAATCCGGGCTCAAATCTTGGCTCCACCATAAACATGGCTGGGTGAACTTGACAAGTCTTTTAGCCTCGTGGAGCCTCAGTTGCCCCATCTGTAAAGTGGGGGTAATGACTGGCACCCTTCAGAGCGTGCTATGAGCCAAGTCTGAGTTCATGAGTGTGCAGGGCACACACGTGCTGGCACCACCCTCTCAAAACCCACAACTGCATAGACAAAAGCTGTTCTCCCCACGCAGCAGAATATTATTCAGCCAGGAAAAGGAGTAAAATTCTGACACATGCCACGGAAAGGATGGACCTTGAGAATATCACGCTGAGTGAAAGGAATCAAACACAAAAGGACAAATATATGATTCCACTTACATGAATATCTAGAGTAGGTAAACCCATACAGACAGAAAGTAGCTTAGAGGGTACCGGGGGCTGGGGGTGGGGGGAATGGGGAGTTATATCTGAATGGGCACAGGGTTTCTGTTTGGGATGAAAAGGTTTTAGTAATGGGCGGTGGTGATTGTTGCACAACATTGTGAGTTGTACGCATACAAATGGTTAAAATGGCCAATTTCATGATATATGTGTTATTACAATTTTAAAAACTCAACATAGTCCACCGAGCATAAGTCTCACACACAAAGCCAGACCCGGCGCCACTCCTTCTGTCACCCCATGAGCCAAGGCCCCCACCCCACGCCCCTGGGAGCAGGCCTGAAAGGCTGGCAGTGACAGGCAGCAAAGGGGCAGCCCAGCCAGCAGGGTGGGGACTGGGAAGAGAGGGGCGCAGCCGCAGGAAATGTGGGGCCGGAACCCCAGGAGCCGGCTGCCAGGAGGAAGGAGTCGCCAGGTGGGCTCCACCCGCAGCGGGCGGCGCCAGCGGGCACAAGGCCAGGGCCCTTGGCAGACGATCCCCGCCTCGGAGACCCTGGGGTGTCCTTCAGGACTGCGCGCCAAGCATTGTCCCTGACGGCGAGAGGTGCTGGCGGCGGCTTTCACATGGCTCCATGTCCTGGGGCCTGTGGGAACCGGCTCTGAGCCTCTTGGCTCTGTGGCATTTGGGACGGTGGCCCCTGTCTGCCAGGACCCCTGAGCAAGGCGCTGTGCACCTGTGGGCACGAGCTCAAGGGGAGGGTGGGCTTCCCTTCCATTCCTGCAATCATTCATTCAGCCGGGAGCAAGGACGAGCCCCTTGGACCCCAAACATCCAGGGCTGAGGGTCCTTCCCAGAAGCTCAGCTGCCCTCCAGGGCCCACACAGCTTCGAAGACCCAACCCCGTCCTCTCCCCTCCGCGAGCTTCCCCTCGGTGTGGCCCAGCTCTGGGTTCTGTTAGAAGTATCTGTTCAAAGGTTCCTAAGCCCTCAGCCCCTGGCTGTCGTTTGTGGACAGGGGACAGCCCCTCGGGTGGGGAGTTGTGTTCCTTTCTAACCTGTCAGTGCTCTGTGTCGTTACTGGTTAGAAGCTGGGGTGGGGCCGACTCATGGGCCAATTAGGGCACGGGATGAAGGAGTAGGTCCCCAAGCTCTGGAGACAGGTAGCCCCCAGTTCAAATCTGCTTACTGGCCAGGGCCCCTGTGTCCAGTTGTTCCAGTTGCACACTGCACAGGGTGCCACATGCAAGGGGATGCGCGTCACACGTGGACATCTTTACTATTTAGAAGACACTTTGTGGTTTTAGTAGACCTGTATTGACTCCAAAAGTGGGCTGCTGCCCATTGATTATGTCAGTTTTCTGTCATATGGCAGCAAAGGGACTTGTCCTAATAAAACTCTGTAATGCCACTGTCCTAATTTTTCCTAACGGATGTTATTAGTGTTTGAATTCCCATTATTTTGGGTTCAGTAGTTTAATTTATAGAGAATGCCTTTATGTTTCTTGTCCTGTTGTTTTTGAGAAATAAATAATGGTATAATTTAAGTATATTTGAGACAGAGGTGGCCTTTCTAAGGTGCCTGGGGCAGGCTGTTTGCTGCTCTGAGCCTCAGTTTCCCTGTCTTGCGGGTGAGAGGCTCGTCCTTTCAGGGCATGTTGGGGATGTAGAAAATATATCTGAAACCTGGTGTCCTTGTGGTTATTCTCCTCCAACGTGCAGCTCTCCAGGGAGCTTGCTCTGCAAAGTGGAGGCATCCCGGTGCCTCAGTTTACCCACCCTCAGTTTACCTAGCCCTGCTTCTTAGCAGGGGTGGCCCTTCTCCAGACTGACGACAGAAGACTGCCAAAACGGTTGCCCAAATTTGGAGCCACCCCGAGTGTTGACCCTGTTTCCTGCCGTCCCCCATGCCCCACCCGGGACCACTGATGAGGGCCCTGCCTGAGGAGGAAATCCTCTTCCTCCTCTTGCATGCTGGACACCACAGAATGTTTCTTTTAGGAATTTTCTGGCTTCCACGATGCAGAATGTTCTAGCCTCATTGGCTACAGGCCTCTCTTCTGTCCTGGCCAGCAGCTCCGAGGCCAGAAGTGTGCTTGGACCTACCTCCCCCACCCTGCCTCCTTCCCTCTCCCCGAGTTTGTTGCGAGCAAAACAAATTCTGCCAAGGAGCCCAGAACCTGACCTGAAATCACCCATCCTCGTCTTACAGCCTCTCCAGAGACAGAGGCCGCGGGGCCGCAGGAGGGGGCACCCACACGATGACCAAGCGAGGGGGAAAGGGGGCTCCCGGCGGCTACCTCGGACCAGCCTTGGCCTCCGAAAAGAAAAACCCCGCTCTCTATTCACTGAGCTCCCAAACCTCCCTGCTTGGCAGCAGAATAATTAAATATTCATGCGTTTTCTCCTTCCCTAAGAAAGTGATAAGCCAGATTTCTGCACACACACAGAACAAGCCCCCAAGGCGAGGGGCTGGAGCCAAATTTCAGCTGAAGACAAAGCCTCCACTTCAATTTACGAATGAAAACACCTTTCACCTTTGCTGCCGCGAATTTTCTAGATACACACAGTCAAGACAATCTGAGAATTATGAGGCTCCAGGGCCAATTAGGGCTGTTTGTGTTGACGTGGAGTCTGGGGAAACTTTTTTTCTTCTCCTTGCAAGTATTTATGACACCGACAGACGCAGCGGGGCAAACATCCCGGAGCACGAGCAACCCCTGTGGGGCTGTGGGCAGGGGGGTTCGCTTTGAAAAGCAGGCACTGGCTTTGTGAAGGCTGCCAGAGCTGTCTCGCCCCTGGCGTGGAGACAGGGACAGGGCCTGATCATTGTGCACCTACTGTGTGCCCATATGCTCCCAAGCATGACACAAAGAGCAGATGTTTAATCTGCACAGCGGGCCTGGGGGATATTCTTCAGTTCATTCTGCAGATGACGAAACAGAGGCCCGAGCAGGGACTCACTTCTCTTAAGGTGGCAGGGCCAGGAAGTGGGATCTGAAGGCTGGTCCTTCTAGCTCCTAAGTCTGCCCCACTCTGGTATCCCATGACATTCAGGGCCTACTGTGTGCAAAATGCTGTGGGGTGAAGAGACAGACAACCTCAGGGCTCAGCCCGGAACACAAGCCTCTCCTGGAAAGAGGAACGGTGGCGGAAGCAACTGGAAAGCAGCAAAGGAACCCCAGATCAGGGTCGGAGGCTGATGGGGCACAGCAAGGAAGGAAGACCCTCCTGCTGCCTTTTAAGAGCCTGCTGGAGAGGGGCTGCGGGTGCTGGGCTGGTTAAGGCACAGCCGACCTTCACCCAGACAAGCATTTATTTAGCGTCTGCTCAGTGCACAGGGGCGATGCAGTGGTGTCAGGGTGGCCTCCCCCAAGTATGGAACGTGGGGCCCTGGGCAAGCGATTGATGGCTCGGGACCTCAGCATCCACACCCGGAAAATGGGAACAGTGAGAGAAGCCCCCAGGCAGGGCCGTGGTGAGGACACCCTGGGACACTGGGGGCAGAGATGCCCTAGGTAGGCTGGAGGGCTGGAAATGGGAGCACTATTATTATTATTACCACCATCCTCCTGTAGGACAGTGGGAACCATGAAGAGTCTCAGAGTGGGGGGTGCCATGCTTTGTGAAGTTCCATTTTAGGCATATTAGAGGTCAAGATCCAGGCACCAGGAACCAGCCTAGTGGAGCCTTTGAGCATATGAGGAAAGGACATTCCACTGGGCAGACTGAGCCCCATGCCAAGGCACCCAGTTTGTGGAATGGAGCCAGCCACCCTTGCACAGTGTACAACCTGCACAGCTGTACCTGCCAGCCCAGCTGAGAGGAAAGAATGGAGCACTGGTTAATTAAGGCCTTCACCTCTGGATCTCTTGGCCTGTCTGCCGCAGTGTCCCTCTGCAGAGAGCAGCCCAGGCTTCGGCCTTCTGCCTTGGCCAGCGGCTGCCCTGGAACGGAGGCCCGCAGAGCAGATGGAGAGGCTCCCCCAGCTGGCCTGGGACGGACATGTGTGTGGGCGGGTGGGAAGGGGTGGGGGCGGCGATTTCCTGTGCCCCACGCCGGCCCTGCCCCGCTCTCTGACCACATTTTTCCACCTCACCCTTCCCTCATAATGCGCTCCCACGCCTGGCCGTCGGGTTGTTTTTGTGAATGGAATGCAGCCCGAGAGCTGCGGAGGAGAAGCCCGCGTGGCAGC